>OX383916.1:12595000-12600709 GCA_947532125.1 Saturnia pavonia
GGTTAGGTTAGGTTAGGTTAGGTTAGGTTAGGTTAGGTTAGGTTAGGTTAGGTTAGGTTAGGTTAGGTTAGGTTAGGTTAGGTTAGGTTAGGTTAGGTTAGGTTAGGTTAGGTTAGGTTAGGTTAGGTTAGGTTAGGTTAGGTTAGGTTAGGTTAGGTTAGGTTAGGTTAGGTTAGGTTAGGTTAGGTTAGGTTAGGTTAGGTTAGGTTAGGTTAGGTTAGGTTAGGTTAGGTTAGGTTAGGTTAGGTTAGGTTAGGTTAGGTTAGGTTAGGTTAGGTTAGGTTAGGTTAGGTTAGGTTAGGTTAGGTTAGGTTAGGTTAGGTTAGGTTAGGTTAGGTTAGGTTAGGTTAGGTTAGGTTAGGTTAGGTTAGGTTAGGTTAGGTTAGGTTAGGTTAGGTTAGGTTAGGTTAGGTTAGGTTAGGTTAGGTTAGGTTAGGTTAGGTTAGGTTAGGTTAGGTTAGGTTAGGTTAGGTTAGGTTAGGTTAGGTTAGGTTAGGTTAGGTTAGGTTAGGTTAGGTTAGGTTAGGTTAGGTTAGGTTAGGTTAGGTTAGGTTAGGTTAGGTTAGGTTAGGTTAGGTTAGGTTAGGTTAGGTTAGGTTAGGTTAGGTTAGGTTAGGTTAGGTTAGGTTAGGTTAGGTTAGGTTAGGTTAGGTTAGGTTAGGTTAGGTTAGGTTAGGTTAGGTTAGGTTAGGTTAGGTTAGGTTAGGTTAGGTTAGGTTAGGTTAGGTTAGGTTAGGTTAGGTTAGGTTAGGTTAGGTTAGGTTAGGTTAGGTTAGGTTAGGTTAGGTTAGGTTAGGTTAGGTTAGGTTAGGTTAGGTTAGGTTAGGTTAGGTTAGGTTAGGTTAGGTTAGGTTAGGTTAGGTTAGGTTAGGTTAGGTTAGGTTAGGTTAGGTTAGGTTAGGTTAGGTTAGGTTAGGTTAGGTTAGGTTAGGTTAGGTTAGGTTAGGTTAGGTTAGGTTAGGTTAGGTTAGGTTAGGTTAGGTTAGGTTAGGTTAGGTTAGGTTAGGTTAGGTTAGGTTAGGTTAGGTTAGGTTAGGTTAGGTTAGGTTAGGTTAGGTTAGGTTAGGTTAGGTTAGGTTAGGTTAGGTTAGGTTAGGTTAGGTTAGGTTAGGTTAGGTTAGGTTAGGTTAGGTTAGGTTAGGTTAGGTTAGGTTAGGTTAGGTTAGGTTAGGTTAGGTTAGGTTAGGTTAGGTTAGGTTAGGTTAGGTTAGGTTAGGTTAGGTTAGGTTAGGTTAGGTTAGGTTAGGTTAGGTTAGGTTAGGTTAGGTTAGGTTAGGTTAGGTTAGGTTAGGTTAGGTTAGGTTAGGTTAGGTTAGGTTAGGTTAGGTTAGGTTAGGTTAGGTTAGGTTAGGTTAGGTTAGGTTAGGTTAGGTTAGGTTAGGTTAGGTTAGGTTAGGTTAGGTTAGGTTAGGTTAGGTTAGGTTAGGTTAGGTTAGGTTAGGTTAGGTTAGGTTAGGTTAGGTTAGGTTAGGTTAGGTTAGGTTAGGTTAGGTTAGGTTAGGTTAGGTTAGGTTAGGTTAGGTTAGGTTAGGTTAGGTTAGGTTAGGTTAGGTTAGGTTAGGTTAGGTTAGGTTAGGTTAGGTTAGGTTAGGTTAGGTTAGGTTAGGTTAGGTTAGGTTAGGTTAGGTTAGGTTAGGTTAGGTTAGGTTAGGTTAGGTTAGGTTAGGTTAGGTTAGGTTAGGTTAGGTTAGGTTAGGTTAGGTTAGGTTAGGTTAGGTTAGGTTAGGTTAGGTTAGGTTAGGTTAGGTTAGGTTAGGTTAGGTTAGGTTAGGTTAGGTTAGGTTAGGTTAGGTTAGGTTAGGTTAGGTTAGGTTAGGTTAGGTTAGGTTAGGTTAGGTTAGGTTAGGTTAGGTTAGGTTAGGTTAGGTTAGGTTAGGTTAGGTTAGGTTAGGTTAGGTTAGGTTAGGTTAGGTTAGGTTAGGTTAGGTTAGGTTAGGTTAGGTTAGGTTAGGTTAGGTTAGGTTAGGTTAGGTTAGGTTAGGTTAGGTTAGGTTAGGTTAGGTTAGGTTAGGTTAGGTTAGGTTAGGTTAGGTTAGGTTAGGTTAGGTTAGGTTAGGTTAGGTTAGGTTAGGTTAGGTTAGGTTAGGTTAGGTTAGGTTAGGTTAGGTTAGGTTAGGTTAGGTTAGGTTAGGTTAGGTTAGGTTAGGTTAGGTTAGGTTAGGTTAGGTTAGGTTAGGTTAGGTTAGGTTAGGTTAGGTTAGGTTAGGTTAGGTTAGGTTAGGTTAGGTTAGGTTAGGTTAGGTTAGGTTAGGTTAGGTTAGGTTAGGTTAGGTTAGGTTAGGTTAGGTTAGGTTAGGTTAGGTTAGGTTAGGTTAGGTTAGGTTAGGTTAGGTTAGGTTAGGTTAGGTTAGGTTAGGTTAGGTTAGGTTAGGTTAGGTTAGGTTAGGTTAGGTTAGGTTAGGTTAGGTTAGGTTAGGTTAGGTTAGGTTAGGTTAGGTTAGGTTAGGTTAGGTTAGGTTAGGTTAGGTTAGGTTAGGTTAGGTTAGGTTAGGTTAGGTTAGGTTAGGTTAGGTTAGGTTAGGTTAGGTTAGGTTAGGTTAGGTTAGGTTAGGTTAGGTTAGGTTAGGTTAGGTTAGGTTAGGTTAGGTTAGGTTAGGTTAGGTTAGGTTAGGTTAGGTTAGGTTAGGTTAGGTTAGGTTAGGTTAGGTTAGGTTAGGTTAGGTTAGGTTAGGTTAGGTTAGGTTAGGTTAGGTTAGGTTAGGTTAGGTTAGGTTAGGTTAGGTTAGGTTAGGTTAGGTTAGGTTAGGTTAGGTTAGGTTAGGTTAGGTTAGGTTAGGTTAGGTTAGGTTAGGTTAGGTTAGGTTAGGTTAGGTTAGGTTAGGTTAGGTTAGGTTAGGTTAGGTTAGGTTAGGTTAGGTTAGGTTAGGTTAGGTTAGGTTAGGTTAGGTTAGGTTAGGTTAGGTTAGGTTAGGTTAGGTTAGGTTAGGTTAGGTTAGGTTAGGTTAGGTTAGGTTAGGTTAGGTTAGGTTAGGTTAGGTTAGGTTAGGTTAGGTTAGGTTAGGTTAGGTTAGGTTAGGTTAGGTTAGGTTAGGTTAGGTTAGGTTAGGTTAGGTTAGGTTAGGTTAGGTTAGGTTAGGTTAGGTTAGGTTAGGTTAGGTTAGGTTAGGTTAGGTTAGGTTAGGTTAGGTTAGGTTAGGTTAGGTTAGGTTAGGTTAGGTTAGGTTAGGTTAGGTTAGGTTAGGTTAGGTTAGGTTAGGTTAGGTTAGGTTAGGTTAGGTTAGGTTAGGTTAGGTTAGGTTAGGTTAGGTTAGGTTAGGTTAGGTTAGGTTAGGTTAGGTTAGGTTAGGTTAGGTTAGGTTAGGTTAGGTTAGGTTAGGTTAGGTTAGGTTAGGTTAGGTTAGGTTAGGTTAGGTTAGGTTAGGTTAGGTTAGGTTAGGTTAGGTTAGGTTAGGTTAGGTTAGGTTAGGTTAGGTTAGGTTAGGTTAGGTTAGGTTAGGTTAGGTTAGGTTAGGTTAGGTTAGGTTAGGTTAGGTTAGGTTAGGTTAGGTTAGGTTAGGTTAGGTTAGGTTAGGTTAGGTTAGGTTAGGTTAGGTTAGGTTAGGTTAGGTTAGGTTAGGTTAGGTTAGGTTAGGTTAGGTTAGGTTAGGTTAGGTTAGGTTAGGTTAGGTTAGGTTAGGTTAGGTTAGGTTAGGTTAGGTTAGGTTAGGTTAGGTTAGGTTAGGTTAGGTTAGGTTAGGTTAGGTTAGGTTAGGTTAGGTTAGGTTAGGTTAGGTTAGGTTAGGTTAGGTTAGGTTAGGTTAGGTTAGGTTAGGTTAGGTTAGGTTAGGTTAGGTTAGGTTAGGTTAGGTTAGGTTAGGTTAGGTTAGGTTAGGTTAGGTTAGGTTAGGTTAGGTTAGGTTAGGTTAGGTTAGGTTAGGTTAGGTTAGGTTAGGTTAGGTTAGGTTAGGTTAGGTTAGGTTAGGTTAGGTTAGGTTAGGTTAGGTTAGGTTAGGTTAGGTTAGGTTAGGTTAGGTTAGGTTAGGTTAGGTTAGGTTAGGTTAGGTTAGGTTAGGTTAGGTTAGGTTAGGTTAGGTTAGGTTAGGTTAGGTTAGGTTAGGTTAGGTTAGGTTAGGTTAGGTTAGGTTAGGTTAGGTTAGGTTAGGTTAGGTTAGGTTAGGTTAGGTTAGGTTAGGTTAGGTTAGGTTAGGTTAGGTTAGGTTAGGTTAGGTTAGGTTAGGTTAGGTTAGGTTAGGTTAGGTTAGGTTAGGTTAGGTTAGGTTAGGTTAGGTTAGGTTAGGTTAGGTTAGGTTAGGTTAGGTTAGGTTAGGTTAGGTTAGGTTAGGTTAGGTTAGGTTAGGTTAGGTTAGGTTAGGTTAGGTTAGGTTAGGTTAGGTTAGGTTAGGTTAGGTTAGGTTAGGTTAGGTTAGGTTAGGTTAGGTTAGGTTAGGTTAGGTTAGGTTAGGTTAGGTTAGGTTAGGTTAGGTTAGGTTAGGTTAGGTTAGGTTAGGTTAGGTTAGGTTAGGTTAGGTTAGGTTAGGTTAGGTTAGGTTAGGTTAGGTTAGGTTAGGTTAGGTTAGGTTAGGTTAGGTTAGGTTAGGTTAGGTTAGGTTAGGTTAGGTTAGGTTAGGTTAGGTTAGGTTAGGTTAGGTTAGGTTAGGTTAGGTTAGGTTAGGTTAGGTTAGGTTAGGTTAGGTTAGGTTAGGTTAGGTTAGGTTAGGTTAGGTTAGGTTAGGTTAGGTTAGGTTAGGTTAGGTTAGGTTAGGTTAGGTTAGGTTAGGTTAGGTTAGGTTAGGTTAGGTTAGGTTAGGTTAGGTTAGGTTAGGTTAGGTTAGGTTAGGTTAGGTTAGGTTAGGTTAGGTTAGGTTAGGTTAGGTTAGGTTAGGTTAGGTTAGGTTAGGTTAGGTTAGGTTAGGTTAGGTTAGGTTAGGTTAGGTTAGGTTAGGTTAGGTTAGGTTAGGTTAGGTTAGGTTAGGTTAGGTTAGGTTAGGTTAGGTTAGGTTAGGTTAGGTTAGGTTAGGTTAGGTTAGGTTAGGTTAGGTTAGGTTAGGTTAGGTTAGGTTAGGTTAGGTTAGGTTAGGTTAGGTTAGGTTAGGTTAGGTTAGGTTAGGTTAGGTTAGGTTAGGTTAGGTTAGGTTAGGTTAGGTTAGGTTAGGTTAGGTTAGGTTAGGTTAGGTTAGGTTAGGTTAGGTTAGGTTAGGTTAGGTTAGGTTAGGTTAGGTTAGGTTAGGTTAGGTTAGGTTAGGTTAGGTTAGGTTAGGTTAGGTTAGGTTAGGTTAGGTTAGGTTAGGTTAGGTTAGGTTAGGTTAGGTTAGGTTAGGTTAGGTTAGGTTAGGTTAGGTTAGGTTAGGTTAGGTTAGGTTAGGTTAGGTTAGGTTAGGTTAGGTTAGGTTAGGTTAGGTTAGGTTAGGTTAGGTTAGGTTAGGTTAGGTTAGGTTAGGTTAGGTTAGGTTAGGTTAGGTTAGGTTAGGTTAGGTTAGGTTAGGTTAGGTTAGGTTAGGTTAGGTTAGGTTAGGTTAGGTTAGGTTAGGTTAGGTTAGGTTAGGTTAGGTTAGGTTAGGTTAGGTTAGGTTAGGTTAGGTTAGGTTAGGTTAGGTTAGGTTAGGTTAGGTTAGGTTAGGTTAGGTTAGGTTAGGTTAGGTTAGGTTAGGTTAGGTTAGGTTAGGTTAGGTTAGGTTAGGTTAGGTTAGGTTAGGTTAGGTTAGGTTAGGTTAGGTTAGGTTAGGTTAGGTTAGGTTAGGTTAGGTTAGGTTAGAGTTAGGTTAGGTTAGGTTAGGTTAGGTTAGGTTAGGT
>OX383917.1:7500-172500 GCA_947532125.1 Saturnia pavonia
AGGAGCGCACCCCGCAACACCCAATCATATCCGATGTTCCACAGGAGAGGGCCAAGGACCGACCCCTGTGGAACACCGCACACTACCTCGCGCCTACACGTACGACTCAGACCCGGGAAGGTCACGTACCTCTCGGAGAGGTACGACGCGACGATACGACGGATATAGGTCGGCACTCCGTGATAACGGAGCGCCTCCCTAATACAGGCCCAGGGTAAGGTGTTGAATGCGTTGGCGATGTCCAAGGACACCGCTAACACCACCTCGCCCCGTGCAATGGCCTCTTCCGCCAATCTCCTAACCTGCGTGATCGCGTCGATAGTGGAGCGACCCCTGCGAAACCCGTACTGGTTTGCCGCCAGGTCCGGCCCCTCACGCGTTAGATGACTGACGATGCGGTTTGCAATGACTCTTTCAAGTAGCTTGCCCACATCGTCAAGCAACACGATCGGCCGGTACGCCGACGGATTGTCCGCCGGGCGCCCCTCCTTCTGAAGCAGGACTAACCGACCGGTTTTCCATCGGATTGGAAACCGGCCCTGCTCCAGACACGCACTGAAGAGCCCCACTAGCCGAGGCTCGAGGACCTCTAGAGCCAGGACCCATGCTCTGCCAGGCAGTCCATCGGGTCCCGGGGCGGTGTTCCTGGCCTTAAGCCGTTCCACCGCCGCTCTCAATTCTTCCCGGGTCACGTCGACACTGCCCACGTCCGGCTCCGCCATATGAGGCGAAGCCATCGGTGGAGGAGTAAACTCCCCCCTCGAAGGGAACAGTGCGCTAACGACTCCGTCGAGGAACTGCGGCTGAAGACTCTGTGTTACCGGGGGTGCCCACTGGCGTAGCTTGCCACGTACCATACGGTACGGGCGTCCCCACGGGTCCCGACTGAGGATCTCCAACAGTTCCTCTCTGGCCTGCGCCTTAGACCGCTCGATGGCCTGCTTGAGGGCGAGCTTCGCAGCCCGGTATCCCTCATGCAGCTCCACCTCCTCCGGGGCTGCGACCTGAGTTCGACGTCGTCTTCGCCTGATCCGGGTATACCGGCGACGCGCCGACACGCACGCTGCACGCAGCTGTGCAATGTCAGCGTTCCACCAATACACCTGGCGTTTGGCTCGGACACGCCTCGCCCGAGGCATAGCGGCATCACACATGTGTGATACCGCATCCCTCAGTCGCTCCGCCCCATCATCGACATCGGCAGGCCTTTCGGGTGTCACACGCAACACCCAGTCCTGCACGATGGCGGCCTCCTGAAAGACTTCCCTATCGAGTCGCCCTAACACCCAGCGCGGACCGTCCTCCACAGGAACTCCCGGTACCGGTAGGTCCTCGGTTTGGACGGAGACGTCGAACCGAACATATAAATGGTCGGACAACGTCTCCACCTCCCCGAGGACTCTCCAGTCCCGAACGCGACGTGCGATCGCAGGGCTAGCGAACGAAACGTCCACTATGGATTCGCCCTGCGGTCGCACGCACGTGTTCACGGAGCCTCTGTTTAGGACGAGCAGGCCAGATGTCAGCGCCCACTCGTCTAACACCTCTCCCCTTCTGTCCGAGCATGGGCAACCCCAAGCCGTTGATTTGGCGTTGAAGTCACCCAGTACCAGGACGGGGCGAGGGTGGCTGCCTAACACGACGCTACCTAATCCTACCAGGAAAGATTCGAATTCTGCGAGACTCCACCGAGGTGGAGCGTAGACTCCTACGACGACGACGTCACCGAGCCGCGCCGCCACGTACCCCTGTCCCCTCGTAATATCTACAAAGGGTGGGACACCGGCAGCCGGCCGAGATATGATGGCTACGCAACCATACCTGTCACCGACCCAGCAATCGCCAGGTGGGACAAAGTATGGCTCCGCCATCACAGCGACCCCTATCGACCACTGCGCCATGCTCTGGGACATCAGGTCCTGAGCTCTGGCGCAGTGGTTTAAATTCCCTTGGAGAACACGGAGAGCCATTATTAAATGGCAGGGTCCATGTTCACCTCAATGGCCGGAGTCGACGCCTTCGCGGCAATCGACGCGGCAGAGGGTTTCGAGGGGGTTTTACCCCTCTTGCCCTTCCCTACCTTGCCCCCCTTTTTGGACGGTGGCGCCGAGCAGGCCTTACTGCCCACTCGGTGCCCCGCCGACTTACCCGCCGCTGCGCATACGGCGCAGTGCAGGTCCGCGGTGCAAACGCCAGCCTTATGGCCGGGCTGACTACAGCGGTGACAGAGACCACTGCAGTCGACGGTAGAGGGGCACGTGGCCCCTAAATGACCGGTCTGTCGACACCGGAAACAACGCTGTGGGCGCGGCTGCAGGAGTTTTACCCGCGCCGACACCCACCCGACCAAGAGACGTCGGCTCTCGCTGAGCCTCTTGGCAACCTCTACGGGGCAGGACACCACGGCCGTACCGGTCCCGTCAACGCCGAGACGCGGTTCGCCGGATTTCACCTGCTCCGCAGGACAACCTCCGACCCGTGCGACGACAGCAGTGAGCACTTCCGCACTCACTGTGTCGTCAAGACCCGAAATCCGCAGATCTGCGCACCTCACCGGCCTGGCGACACGAACATCCTCACCTGAAAAGGAAGCCCTAATGTGCGCTGCAAGGGCGTCCGTCTTGGCCGCCGTGTCAACGCCCGGCACCTCCAGAAGAGCCGCGCCCGTCGCCGTCCTCCTAAAACCTACGGAAGGGATGCCAAGACTAGCCAGGTCGATACCTGAGAAAGTCTTAGCGAGCACATCCTTGTAGGTGAGGCCCCTCTTCGCCGCATCCGGCTGCAGGGTCAGAACCACTGCAGTCGAATTGTTGGCGCGAAGTTTGGGGGCCCTCTCCTTCTTGGATGGCGCAACCTTTCGCTTGGCCGCCTTGTTAGGCTTGGCCGCCTTCTTAGGCTTAGAAGCCTTCGCGGGCTTTCCCCCTTTACCTACCAGCACCCATTCACCCTCGGAGGGTCTGGGGGCTGCTAGCTTCTCACTATAAGTGAGCGGGGTAGCATCCGTCTTTTTCGCCTTGCCTTTCCCTTTCCCAGCCTTTTGCTGTGGAAGGGGGAGTGGCTTCGGCCGGGACTCCGGAGTAGCAGCCTTAGCCGCCACTTTTGCTGCAGTCTTACGGTCTGCAGCTAGCGGCGGCCGTAGCCGCTGCTCCGGAAGGATCCTCTCCTGGAGGCCGTCGAGACGTGCGGTGAGGATGCCCAACACGCGGTCAGCCATCCCACCTACCACCTCCACCAGGCGCTCCTCCGTCACTACCTCAGTGGGATTGCGCTGAGGCTTGGACTGGCGTGGCTGTGGTAGAGGAGGAGGCGGAACCTAACCTAACCTAACCTAACCTAACCTAACCTAACCTAACCTAACCTAACCTAACCTAACCTAACCTAACCTAACCTAACCTAACCTTTTTTTTTTTTTTTTTTTTTTTTTTTTTTTTTTTTTTTTTTTAACGTGGGTAAAAATGCATTTACGCATCCGCAGACGGCCCGGGCAGGCCGAAAGGGTATGTGGGACTACATGGTAACTTAAAAATACCACAACTACCCACTAAAAAATCCCCACGTGTGTTCCCCTAACAGCACCCTGGATGTCGAGGACCAGGAACGCATGCGCATAACTTCTGCTCAACTCGACGGGTGTAGCTCCAACGGAGGAGCTTCAACTACGGTCTGAATGAAGTATCAGACAACAACTGCCCGGACGAAACCGGGCGACGCACGCGTAAAAGTTTGGAACACTGCGTGCGCCTCGCCATGGGCCTGTGTGCTATGGCGACGGACATGCCCGTGTCCCTCGCCTGCAGGCCCTGCCTACGGCGGCCGGAGGTCATCACCCACCTGACGCCGCCGTCGACCAGAACGCCGACCGCGAGAGGGCATCTCGCTAGTGAGCTCCCTCTCTCTCTCCGCCGTCTCCTTCACGACCATAACCTGCTGACAAAAAGAGACGACAGAATCCCAATTACTCTCACTCTCGACCATCGCCTTGACGACGGCTCGGAGCGAGAGGTCGGTCCCTATCGCTGCGGTCAGAACGCAGCGTTCAGAGTCCCAAGCTGGACAAACCTCGAGCGTGTGGTGCGCATCGTCGAACGCGCAGCCACAGTGGTGACACCCTGGTGCAATCTCCCGGCCTATGCGACACAGGTAACTCCCGAAACAACCGTGTCCCGTGAGCACCTGTGTCAGGCGGAAGGTCAAGGTGCCATGTGCCCTAGCCAACCATGATGCCAGATGAGGCCGGATGGCCTCCACCGTCGCCGCACCTGAAATAGGAAAGTCAAGCCTACGTCGCCATTCAGCCATGACGTGGATCTCGTGGAGCTCCGACCTCTGCGCCTCGATTTCTCGAGGCGCCGGTCGGAGTCCTCCATTCAGCGCCTCCCCGCGCCACTCGTAGAGTGACGCGAGGGCTCTCGCTTCGAGATCCCATGGCGCGGATCCTACCAAGAGGGATGCCGCCTCAAAAGAGACTGTGCGGTACCCGCGTGCTGCCCTGACGGCCATCGCCCTCTGCGGAGCCCGCAGAGCGCGGATGTTCTGGGCCGACATGTCTGCAGCCCACACCGGGGCCCCGTAAAGGGCCATGGACCGAACAACCCCTAAATAGAGCTTCCGGCAAGCGGAATCGGGCCCCCCTAAGTTGGGCAGCAACCGCGCGAGCGCGGCTGCAGCGCCCAGCAGTCGAGGGGTCAGCTGCCTGAAATGCGCGACAAAATCCCACCTACTATCTAACACCAGTCCGAGATATTTCATCTCAGACTGGATGCCTATGGAAGAGCCGCCTACGGTGATTCGCGATCCTCTCGGTGGCGCGTTCCGAGGCCCGTGAAAACACAGAGCCTCGGACTTGTGCAATGCCACCTCGAGCCCTAACCTTCGAATCCTATCAACTACCTGAGCTACGCCGGCTGTGATGAGTATCTGGGCATCGCGGTGTGTCTTACCTCTCGCCGTGACCAGAGTGTCGTCTGCATAACAGACGACACTCAGCCCACGGAGGAGCGCACCCCGCAACACCCAATCATATCCGATGTTCCACAGGAGAGGGCCAAGGACCGACCCCTGTGGAACACCGCACACTACCTCGCGCCTACACGTACGACTCAGACCCGGGAAGGTCACGTACCTCTCGGAGAGGTACGACGCGACGATGCGACGGATATAGGTCGGCACTCCGTGATAACGGAGCGCCTCCCTAATACAGGCCCAGGGTAAGGTGTTGAATGCGTTGGCGATGTCCAAGGACACCGCTAACACCACCTCGCCCCGTGCAATGGCCTCTTCCGCCAATCTCCTAACCTGCGTGATCGCGTCGATAGTGGAGCGACCCCTGCGAAACCCGTACTGGTTTGCCGCCAGGTCCGGCCCCTCACGCGTTAGATGACTGACGATGCGGTTTGCAATGACTCTTTCAAGGAGCTTGCCCACATCGTCAAGCAACACGATCGGCCGGTACGCCGACGGATTGTTCGCCGGGCGCCCCTCCTTCTGAAGCAGGACTAACCGACCGGTTTTCCATCGGATTGGAAACCGGCCCTGCTCCAGACACGCACTGAAGAGCCCCACTAGCCGAGGCTCGAGGACCTCTAGAGCCAGGACCCATGCTCTGCCAGGCAGACCATCGGGTCCCGGGGCGGTGTTCCTGGCCTTAAGCCGTTCCACCGCCGCTCTCAATTCTTCCCGGGTCGCGTCGACACTGCCCACGTCCGGCTCCGCCATATGAGGCGAAGCCATCGGTGGAGGAGTAAACTCCCCCCTCGAAGGGAACAGTGCGCTAACGACTCCGTCGAGGAACTGCGGCTGAAGACTCTGTGTTACCGGGGGTGCCCACTGGCGTAGCTTGCCACGTACCATACGGTACGGGCGTCCCCACGGGTCCCGACTGAGGATCTCCAACAGTTCCTCTCTGGCCTGCGCCTTAGACCGCTCGATGGCCTGCTTGAGGGCGAGCTTCGCAGCCCGGTATCCCTCATGCAGCTCCACCTCCTCCGGGGCTGCGACCTGAGTTCGACGTCGTCTTCGCCTGATCCGGGTATACCGGCGACGCGCCGACACGCACGCTGCACGCAGCTGTGCAATGTCAGCGTTCCACCAATATACCTGGCGTTTGGCTCGGACACGCCTCGCCCGAGGCATAGCGGCATCACACATGTGTGATACCGCATCCCTCAGTCGCTCCGCCCCATCATCGACATCGGCAGGCCTTTCGGGTGTCGCACGCAACACCCAGTCCTGCACGATGGCGGCCTCCTGAAAGACTTCCCTATCGAGTCGCCCTAACACCCAGCGCGGACCGTCCTCCACAGGAACTCCCGGTACCGGTAGGTCCTCGGTTTGGACGGAGACGTCGAACCGAACATATAAATGGTCAGACAACGTCTCCACCTCCCCGAGGACTCTCCAGTCCCGAACACGACGTGCGATCGCAGGGCTAGCGAACGAAACGTCCACTATGGATTCGCCCTGCGGTCGCACGCACGTGTTCACGGAGCCTCTGTTCAGGACGAGCAGGCCAGATGTCAGCGCCCACTCTTCTAACACCTCTCCCCTTCTGTCCGAGCATGGGCAACCCCAAGCCGTTGATTTGGCGTTGAAGTCACCCAGTACCAGGACGGGGCGAGGGTGGCTGCCTAACACGACGCTACCTAATCCTACCAGGAAAGATTCGAATTCTGCGAGACTCCACCGAGGTGGAGCGTAGACTCCTACGACGACGACGTCACCGAGCCGCGCCGCCACGTACCCCTGTCCCCTCGTAATATCTACAAAGGGTGGAACACCGGCAGCCGGCCGAGATATGATGGCTACGCAACCATACCTGTCACCGACCCAGCAATCGCCAGGTGGGACAAAGTATGGCTCCGCCATCACAGCGACCCCTATCGACCACTGCGCCATGCTCTGGGACATCAAGTCCTGAGCTCTGGCGCAGTGGTTTAAATTCCCTTGGAGAACACGGAGAGCCATTATTAAATGGCAGGGTCCATGTTCACCTCAATGGCCGGAGTCGACGCCTTCGCGGCAATCGACGCGGCAGAGGGTTTCGAGGGGGTTTTACCCCTCTTGCCCTTCCCTACCTTGCCCCCCTTTTTGGACGGTGGCGCCGAGCAGGCCTTACTGCCCACTCGGTGCCCCGCCGACTTACCCGCCGCTGCGCATACGGCGCAGTGCAGGTCCGCGTTGCAAACGCCAGCCTTATGGCCGGGCTGACTACAGCGGTGACAGAGACCACTGCAGTCGACGGTAGAGGGACACGTGGCCCCGAAATGACCGGTCTGTCGACACCGGAAACAACGCTGTGGGCGCGGCTGCAGGAGTTTAACCCGCGCCGACACCCACCCGACCAAGAGACGTCGGCTCTCGCCGAGCCTCTTGGCAACCTCCACGGGGCAGGATACCACGGCCGTACCGGTCCCGTCGACGCCGAGACGCGGTTCGCCGGATTTCACCTGCTCCGCAGGACAACCTCCGACCCGTGCGACGACAGCAGTGAGCACTTCCGCACTCACTGTGTCATCAAGACCCGAAATCCGCAGATCTGCGCACCTCACCGGCCTGGCGACACGAACATCCTCCGCTGTAAAAGAAGCCCTAATGTGCGCTGCAAGGGCGTCCGTCTTGGCCGCCGTGTCAACGCCCGGCACCTCCAGAAGAGCCGCACCCGTCGCCGTCCTCCTAAAACCTACGGAAGGGATGCCAAGACTAGCCAGGTCTATACCTGCAAAAGTCTTGGCGAGCACATCCTTGTAGGTGAGGCCCCTCTTCGCCGCATCCGGCTGCAGGGTCAGAACCACTGCAGTCGAATTGTTGGCGCGAAGTTTGGGGGCCCTCTCCTTCTTGGATGGCGCAACCTTTCGCTTGGCCGCCTTGTTAGGCTTGGCCGCCTTCTTAGGCTTAGAAGCCTTCGCGGGCTTTCCCCCTTTCCCTACCAGCACCCATTCACCCTCGGAGGGTCTGGGGGCTGCTAGCTTCTCACTATAAGTGAGCGGGGTAGCTTCCGCCTTCTTCGCCTTGCCTTTCCCTTTCCCAGCCTTTTGCTGTGGAACGGGGAGTGGTTTCGGCCGGGACTCCGGAGTAGCAGCCTTAGCCGCCACTTTTGCTGCAGCCTTACGGTCTGCAGCTAGCGGCGGCCGTAGCCGCTGCTCCGGAAGGATCCTCTCCTGGAGGCCGTCGAGACGTGCGGTGAGGATGCCCAACACGCGGTCAGCCATCCCACCTACCACCTCCACCAGGCGCTCCTCCGTCACTACCTCAGTGGGATTGCGCTGAGGCTTGGACTGGCGTGGCTGCGGAAGAGGAGGAAACTCCTCCCGAGCCGTTGCCTTCCTCTTAGGAGCCGGGGCTGGCCCGGACCCCTGAGAGGGTACCACTGCGGGTGTCGGAGTGGCCTGAGCCACAGGCTCCGGACGCTGGGCAGCGAGCTGATCTGCCCGCAACTCCGCAATCTCATTGCGGAGCGCAGCCATCTCAGCCGCTTGCCGCACCTCCTTCGCCTTCAGGTCCGAGACAATCTCCTGGAGTTTCGTAATCTCCTCGGAGACTGTTCGGCCTGCCATCGTCTTTACAGCGTCCTCGATGGACGCGGCCGCTTCCTTAAGGGCATGCACGAACGTGCCCTTGAGGTTGGAGGATTTCTGCGCGACGCGGAGAATGATTCCGACGTCGTCAGAAACCCTCGAGCAGAGTTCAGAGACAGGTTGTGCCTCCGAACTCGGAGCCTTGGACTGCTTGGCAGCTCTTGTTCGTCTCACCTTAGAGGCGAGCTCCGCTACCTCTTCCTCGGCTCTCAGGTGGAGTTCCTGCTGCCTAACGCGGAGGAACTCGGATTTGGCCTTAGCCAGACCCACATACTCACCTGTTGTAGCGGGGCGACCTCTGCCACGCTTGGAAGCGCTGGAAGAAGGCCGCTCCACCGGTACCGTAGACTCGTCGATGCAGACGCTGCTACTCTTGACCTTGAAGAATTTGCTGGGGCAAGGAGACTCCCTACCCTCAGCATCACTTACCGACACCAATGTTGCCTCGCTAGTGCTACTACCCATTGATAGTCGGTCTAACGAAGCCGTCCTCTCCAGTAACACAAGTGGCAAAACTTTGCCCCCCCCAGAAAACGCGGGGCAGCCCGGACTAGGTCCGGGGAGGGATTCTCCTACTCCGGTGGAGCAGGTACCCTCCTGGGGTAGTAATCTTTTTGGTTTTGCTCTCATGTTTGTTTCATTATCAGTTGTCCGTAAACAAGCCAGGGTCGTCGATAGAACCGGTTTGACAAAAACCGGATCACATTCTATATCTATTTACAATTAATTTCTCATGTTTTATCTTATAGATAATATATTTATAATTATATTATAAATATAGTAAAAGTTTTTTACTTATATCTAAGTGTTCCTGGTTTTAGCAAGTGACTTTCTGTGCTATTTATTTATTTATTTATTTGTGCTCGTTTTATATTTTATTCCCGTAGACCTTGCTTTCCCGAGTACATAACCGTTTGAATTATTTTTCTAAGCGCTATACTTTCGGACTTATGAATTTTTGAATCTTCCGTACAGTGCTAAATCGATATACCCAGTGCGCCCAATGGGCGGGTGGGCGGGCCTGTTTTTTCGGTTTCTCTAAAATATCTCTGGAACCCTGAGTCGCAGAGCTGTGCGAGAGGTGTCGTTTTGTTGGTATTCTCAACACGCACAAGGTGTTATACTCTGTTTGGGTCCGTTCAGTACTAAGATAATTTTTAAAAAATTTCCGAAAATTCTCAAGAAAATCCCTGGTTTCTAGGTATCCTGGATGGAGCTAATTATGTTTGAAACCTAACCTAACCTTTTTTTTTTTTTTTTTTTTTTTTTAAACGTGGGTAAAAATGCATTTACGCATCCACAGACGGCCCGGGCAGGCCGAAAGGGTATGTGGGACTCCATGGTAATTAAAATACCACAACTACCCACTAAAAAATCCCCACGTGTGTTCCCCTAACAGCACCCTTGATGTCGAGGACCAGGAACGCATACGCATAACTTCTGCTCAACTCGACGGGTGTAGCTCCCTCGGGGGAGCTTCGACTACGGTCTGACAAAACAGACAACTACCGAGCGCACGCGTAAAAGTTTGGAACACTGCGTGCGCCTCGCCATGGGCCTGTGTGCTATGGCGACGGACATGCCCGTGTCCCTCGCCTACAGGCCCTGCCTACGGCGGCCGGAGGTCATCACCCACCTGACGCCGCCGTCGACCAGAACGCCGACCGCGAGAGGGAATCTCACTAGTGAGCTCCCTCTCTCTCTCCGCCGTCTCTTTCACGACCATGACATGCTCGCAATAAGAGACGACAGAATTCCAACCTCTCTCACTCTCCACCATCGCCTTGACGACGGCTCGGAGCGAGAGGTCGGTCCCTACGGCTGCGGACAGAACGCAGCGTTCAGAGTCCCAAGCGGGACAAACCTCGAGCGTGTGCTGCGCGTCATCGAACGCG
Organism: Saturnia pavonia; assembly: GCA_947532125.1. NCBI lineage: Eukaryota > Metazoa > Arthropoda > Insecta > Lepidoptera > Saturniidae > Saturnia > Saturnia pavonia. The sequence goes on from OX383917.1 coordinate 17,969, forward strand.
CAGCCACAGTGATGACACCCTGGTGCAATCTCCCGGCCTATGCGACACAGGTAACTCCCGAAACAACCGTGTCCCGTGAGCACCTGTGTCAGGCGGAAGGTCAAGGTGCCATGTGCCCTATCCAACCAAGCTGCCAGATGAGGCCGGATGGCCTCCACCGTCGCCGCACCTGAAACAGGAGAATCGAGCCTACGTCTCCACTCGGCCATGACGTGGATCTCGTGGAGCTCCGACCTCTGCGCCTCGACTTCTCGAGGTGCAAGCCGAAGTCCTCCATTCAGCGCCTCCCCGCGCCACTCGTAGAGTGACGCGAGGGCTCTCGCTTCGAGATCCCATGGCGCGGAGCCTACCAGCAGGGACGCCGCCTCAAAAGAGACTGTGCGGTACCCGCGAGCTGCCCTGACGGCCATCGCCCTCTGCGGAGCCCGCAGAGCGCGGATGTTCTGGGCCGACAGGTCTGCAGCCCACACCGGGGCCCCGTAAAGGGCCATGGACCGAACAACCCCTAAATAGAGTTTCCGGCAAGCGGAATCGGGCCCCCCTAAGTTGGGCAACAACCGCGCGAGCGCGGCTGCAGCGCCCAACAGTCGAGGGGTCAGCTGCCTGAAATGCGCGACGAAATCCCACCTACTATCTAACACCAGTCCGAGATATTTCATCTCAGACTGGATGCCTATGGACACGCCGCCTACGGTAATTCGCGATCCTCTCGGTGGCGCGTTCCGAGGCCCGTGAAAGCACAGAGCCTCGGACTTGTGCAATGCCACCTCGAGCCCTAGGCTACGAATCCTAGCTACGACCTGAGCCACGCCGGCTGTGACGAGAATCTGGGCATCGCGGTGTGTCTTACCTCTCGCCGTGACCAGAGTGTCGTCTGCATAACAGACGACACTCAACCCACGGAGGAGCGCACCCCGCAACACCCAATCATACCCGATGTTCCACAGGAGAGGGCCAAGGACCGACCCCTGTGGAACACCGCATACTACCTCGCGCCTACACGTACGACTCTGACCCGGGAAGGTCACGTACCTCTCGGAGAGGTACGACGCGACGATACGACGGATATAGGTCGGCACTCCGTGATAACGAAGCGCCTCCCTAATACAGGCCCAGGGTAAGGTGTTGAATGCGTTAGCGATGTCCAAGGACACCGCCAACACCACCTCGCCCCGTGCAATGGCCTCTTCCGCCAAACTCCTAACCTGCGTGATCGCGTCGATAGTGGAGCGACCCCTGCGAAACCCGTACTGGTTCGCCGCCAGGTCCGGCCCCTCACGCGTTAAGTGGCTGACGATGCGGTTTGCAATGACTCTTTCAAAGAGCTTGCCCACATCGTCAAGCAACACGATCGGCCGGTACGCCGACGGATTGTCCGCCGGGCGCCCCTCCTTCTGAAGCAGGACTAACCGACCGGTTTTCCATCGGATTGGAAACCGGCCCTGCTCCAGACACGCACTGAAGAGCCCCAATAGGCGAGGCTCGAGAACCTCTAGGGCCAGGACCCATGCTCTGCCAGGCAGACCATCGGGTCCCGGGGCGGTGTTCTTGGCCTTAAGCCGTTCCACCGCCGCTCCCAATTCTTCCCGGGTCACGTCGACACTGCCCACGTCCGGCTCCGCCATAAAAGGTGAAGCCATCGGTGGAGGAGTAAACTCCCCCCTCGAAGGGAACAGTGCGCTAACGACTTCGTCAAGGAACTGCGGCTGGAGACTCTGCGTTACCGGGGGTGCCCACTGGCGGAGCTTGCCACGTACCATACGGTACGGGCGTCCCCACGGGTCCCGACTGAGGATCTCCAACAGTTCCTCCCTAGCCTGCGCCTTAGACCGCTCGATGGCCTGCTTGAGGGCGAGCTTTGCAGCCCGGTATCCCTCATGCAGCTCCACCTCCTCCGGGGCTGCGACCTGAGTTCGACGTCGTCTTCGCCTGATCCGGGTATACCGGCGACGCGCCGACACGCACGCTGCACGCAGCTGTGCGATGTCGGCGTTCCACCAATATACCTGGCGTTTGGCTCGGACACGCCTCGCCCGAGGCATAGCAGCATCACACATGTGTGATACCGCATCCCTCAGTCGCTCCGCCCCATCATCGACATCGGCAGGCCTCTCGAGTGTCGCACGCAACACCCAGTCCTGCACGATGGCGGCCTCCTGAAAGACTTCCCTATCGAGTCGCCCTAACACCCAACGCGGACCGTCCTCCACAGGAACTCCCGGTACCGGTAGGTCCTCGGTTTGGACGGTGACGTCGAACCGAACATATAAATGGTCGGACAACGTCTCCACCCCCCCGAGGACTCTCCAGTCCCGAACGCGGCGTGCGATCGCAGGGCTAGCGAACGAAACGTCCACTATGGATTCGCCCTGCGGTCGCACGCACGTGTTCACGGAGCCCCTGTTGAGGACGAGCAGGCCAGATGTCAGCGCCCACTCTTCCAACACCTCACCACGTCGATCTGAGCATGAGCAACCCCAAGCCGTTGATTTGGCGTTGAAGTCACCCAGTACCAGGACGGGGCGAGGGTGGCTGCCTAACACTACGTTGCCTACTCCTACCAAGAAGGATTCGAACTCCGCGAGACTCCACCGAGGTGGAGCGTAGACCCCGACGACAACGACGTCACCTAGCCGCGCCGCCACGTACCCCTGGCCCTTCGTAATATCTACGAAGGGTGGGACACCGGCAGCCGGCCTAGATATGATGGCTACGCAACCATACCTGTCACCGACCCAGCAATCGCTAGGTGGGACAAAGTATGGCTCCGCCATCACAGCGACCCCTATCGACCACTGCGCCATGCTCTGGGACATCAAGTCCTGAGCTCTGGCACAGTGGTTTAAATTCCCTTGGAGTACACGGAGAGCCATTATAAAATGGCAGGGTCCATGCACACCTCAGAGGCCGAAGTCGACGCCTTAGCGGCAGTCGACGCGGCCGAGGGTTTCGAGGGGGTCTGACCCCTCTTGCCCTTCCCTACTTTACCCCCCTTTTTGGGCGGAGGCGCCGAGCAGGCCTTACTGCCCACTCGGTGCCCCGCTGACTTACCTGCCGCTGCGCATACGGCGCAGTGCAGGTCTGCGGTGCAAACCCCAGCCTTATGGCCGGGCTGACTACAGCGGTGACAAAGACCACTGCAGTCGACGGTAGAGGGGCACGTGGCCCCTAAATGACCGGTCTGCCGACACCGGAAACAACGCTGTGGGCGCGGCTGCAGGAGTTTAACCCGCGCCGACACCCACCCGACCAAGAGACGTCGGCTCTCACCGAGCCTCTTGGCAACCTCCACGGGGCAGGAAACCACGGCCGTACCGGTCCCGTCAACGCCGAGACGCGGTTCGCCGGATTTCACCTGCTCCGCAGGACAACCTCCGACCCGTGCGACGACAGCAGTGAGCACTTCCGCACTCACTGTGTCATCAAGACCCGAAATCCGCAGATCTGCGCACCTCACCGGCCTGGCGACACGAACATCCTCCGCTGTAAAAGAAGCCCTAATGTGCGCTGCAAGGGCGTCCGTCTTGGCCGCCGTGTCAACGCCCGGCACCTCCAGAAGGGCCGCACCCGTCGCCGTCCTCCTAAAACCTACGGAAGGGATGCCAAGACTAGCCAGGTCTATACCTGCAAAAGTCTTGGCGAGCACATCCTTGTAGGTGAGGCCCCTCTTCGCCGCATCCGGCTGCAGGGTCAGAACCACTGCAGTCGAATTGTTGGCGCGAAGTTTGGGGGCCTTTCCCTTTTGGGATGGCGCAACCTTTCGCTGAACCGCCTTCTTAGGCTTAGAAGCCTTCTTGGGCTTAGAAGCCTTTACGGGCTTTCCCCCCTTACCTACCAGCACCCATTCACCCTCGGAGGGTCTGGGGGCTGCTAGTGTCTCACTATAAGTGAGCGGGGTGGAAGCTGCCGTCTTCTTGGCCTTGCTCTTCCCTTTCCCAGCGTTCTGCTGAGGAACAGGGTGTGGCTTTGGCCGGGACTCCGGAGTAGCAGCTTTAGCCGCCACTTTTGCTGCAGCCTTACGGTCTGCAGCTAGCGGCGGTCGCAGCCGCTTCTCCGGAAGGAGCCTATCTTGGAGGCCGTCGAGACGTGCGGTGAGGATGCCCAACACGCGGTCAGCCATCCCACCTACCACCTCCACCAGGCGCTCCTCCGTCACTACCTCAGAGGGATTGCGCTGCGGCTTCGCAGCGCGCTCACTCTGAGGCTTGGACTGGCGTGGCTGCGGAAGAGGAGGAAACTCCTCCCGAGCCATTGCCCTCCTCTTAGGGGCCGGGGCCGGCCCAGACCCCTGAGAGGGTACCACTACGGGTACCGGTGCCACAGGCTCCGGACGCTTGGCAGCGAGCTGATTTGCCCGCAACTCCGCAATCTCCTTGCGGAGCGCAGCCATCTCAGCCGCTTGCCGCACCTCCTTCGCCTTTAACTCCGTACAAATCTCCTGGAGCTTGGTAATCTCCTCGGAGACCGTACGGCCCGCCATCGTCTTGACCGCGTCCTGAATGGACGCGGCCGCGTCCTTAAGGGCATGCACGAACGTGCCCTTAAGGTTGTTCGAATTCTTGGCGACGCGGAGTATAACCCCGACGTCGTCCGAGACCTTCGAACAGAGTTCAGACACAAGTTGTGTGTCTGAACTCGGAGCCTTGGACTCCCTGGTAGCCCGCTTCCGCTTCAGCTCTGAAGCCAGCTCGGCTACCTCCTCCTCGGCTCGTAGGTGGAGTTCCTCCTTCCTGACCCGAAGGAACTCCGTTTTGGCCTTAGCCAAGCCAACGTATTGGCCCGTCGTCGGCGGGCGGCCTCTGCCTCGCTTGGAGGCACTAGGGCCAGGACGCCCGAGATGTTCTACGGACTCGCCCTCGGGGGCAGAGTCCGACTCCTCTCCACTCATTCGGTAGAACCTGCCGAGGGAAGGAGACTCCCTTCCCTCCGCAGAATTTACCGACACCAACGTCGCCACGCTGCTGTCGCTGGAAACCGATAAACGGTCCAGCGACACAGCCCTCTCTAATACCACAATAGGCACAGCTTTGCCCCCCCCAGAGAACGCGGGGCAGCCCGGGCTAGGCCCGGGGAGGGATTCTCCTGCTCCGGTGGAGCAGGTACCCTCCTGGGGTAGTAATTTTTTGAGTTGTGCAATCATGGTTTGTTGTAAATCAGGTGTCCGAGAACAAGCCAAAGTCGTCAGAGGAATCGGTTCGACAAAATCCGAATCGCATGCAGAATCAGTAACCATATTGGTAGCCAAAGTCGTCGTAGTGGGATCTAGCAAAATTTTGCCCCCCCCAGAGAACGTGGGGCAGCCCGAGCTAAGCTCGGGGAGGGATTCTCCTGTTAAGGTACCCTCCTGGGGTAGTGTCTTTTTAAACTTTGCACTATCCATCGTGAACTCTATACATCGTCAAGTTCGCAGTACGCCTGCCGAAACTGGTATAAACCCAGTCCCGCCAGCCGCTATCCGGAATCAGGCCCTTGGGACTCAACCTGAGTCCTCCTCGGCCCCAACCCGGTACTGAGTGCGCTGCTCACACGCCACACCCAGGAGTGTTTATCGGCTCTCCAGCCTAGATCCGTAGTGTTCTGCGAGACAGGGTCACCTCGAGAAGGCTGTGGCTCTTCACCACGCACTACGGTCTTGAGGTGGCAGGCTAAGGCTCTCTCCAAAGGGAGAGTGCTGTATTGCGCCTGTGGGTCCACCCCCTGCAGATCAGAGATAAAAGTACCTCGTCACGCCTGCGCGACCCCACCTAACCTAACCTAACCTAACCTTTTTTTTTTTTTTTTTTTTTTTTTTTTTCTTTTTTTTTTTTTTTTTTTTCCATTGCGCTTGGCGTCGGGGGCACAGGAAGACCCGAGGGCATAACTTCTGTGCACCCCGACAAGCGCTGCCTCCCGAAGGGAAGCTCTCCCAACTGGGGGCGCCCATCACCGACCGCAGCCCCCAGCCTCCGTTCAATTTTTTAGCGAGGTTTTATTCCTCGGTGATTTTTTAAGGAGGTTTTCTTCCTCCGGGTTCGGGCCTCCCCGTCCACCGCGAACCCCTGTAATTTTTTAACGAGGTTTTCTTCCTCTCGGTTCTGGTCCCAAAAGGACCAGACCCGCCGCCGTGTGATTTTTTTACAAGGTTTTCTTCCTTGGTAATTTTTTCACGAGGTTTTCTTCCTCGGTGATTTTTTAACGAGGTTTTCTTCCTCACGGTCGCAGAGGATAGGGAGAGTGGAAAAATCGACACTTCTCTTCCCCTGCGACCCCACCGCGTCCGCCATCTAACGGTGGCGGCCCCGTTGAGGCCGCGGAAGGTAGGGTGAGCGGCAACGTGACACCGACACACCTCTCCCGCCGCGGCCCCTCGCCTTCAGCCGCGGTGCCTCCCATACGACACCGCGGCTCGCCTCAGTTGCGGTGGCGCCCATACACCACCGCAACCTACGGCCGCCGAAGCAGCCTCGTCCGTGGCCGCTCGTCACCGGCTGGCCAACTCAGCCTAGACGAGCGGCCTCTCCTGGGGTTCCTCTTCGCTTCACCGTGGTTCGTCACGCCACGGTTACTAAGCCCCCCCGCCACGACAAGGCGGGAACCCATCGGGGGGGAACCTTTTTTTTTTTTTTTTTTTTTTTTTTTTTTTTTTTTTTTTATTTTTTTTTTTTAACGTGGGGAAATCCTGCATTGGATCCCCTCCCGAGCCGGGCAGCTCTAGGGAGGGGTATGTCGGACTCTTACCGACTAAAACCCCACGGTGTTCTTCACACACCTTTGTGGCCGGGGAGTAGGAGCTGCGTAGGCATTGCGTCTACTCGACCCGGCAGGTGTTGGCCCCTCATAAGGGGCCTCGTCTTGCGGTCTGAGGGGTCGAAATGTTGGACACCCTCTGACGAACCGTCGAGGGGCGCATCGAACACTGATGCGCCTCGCCTCGGGCCTGTGCATTAACTGCAAGGGCGAAGGACGTGCCCGCGTCCAACGCCCGCAGGCCTAACCTACGGCGGCCGTAGGTCGTTCCCGACCCGTCGCCGCCGTCCGGTTCGTCGACCGCGGGAGGGAAGCTGAGAAGTTAGCTCCCTCTCCCTCTCCGCCGCCTCCTTTGCGAGAATAACGTCCTCGCAGTATGAGGCGACGGAGTTCCACCCGGTCTCGCTCTCGACCATAGCGTTGATAACGGTCGAGAGCGAGAGGTCCGGGCCAATCACCGCGACGAGCTCGCGGCGTGGCGTTTCCCAGGCGGGACACTCTTCGAGTGTGTGCTGTGCGGTGTCCCTCGCACAGCCACAATGGTGGCACCCTGCTGTAGGCTCCCGGCCTATGCGACACAGGTAGCTCCCGAAACAGCCATGTCCCGAGAGCACCTGTGTCAGCCGGAAAGACAGGGTGCCGTGCCGCCTGGTCAGCCACTCGGCCAATACGGGCCGAATGGCTTCAACTGTTGCCACGCCCGAGCTCGGTCGCTCAAGTCGTCGGCACCACTCATCTACCACCAGGACCTGGTGGAGCTGCGACCTCAGCGCCTCGATTTCCCGAGGCGCGAGTCGCACACCTTGCTCCAGCGCCTCCACGCGTCTATGATACAGGGACGCGTGGGCTCTCGCTTCCAGGTCCCAAGGTGGGGATCCGGCTAAAAGGGAGGCCGCCTCGAAAGAGATCGTGCGGTACCCGCGGGCGGCTCTGACGGCCATCGCCCGCTGCGGTCTTCGCAGTTGGGCGATGTTTTGTGCCGTCAGGCCATACGCCCATACGGGTGCCCCATACAGGGCCATAGACCGCACGATCCCTAAGTACAACTTCCGGCAGGTGGAATCAGGGCCCCCCAGATTGGGAAGCAGCCGAGCTAATGCGCCAGCCGCTCCCATAAGGCGGGGGGCCAGTTGCCGGAAGTGTTCTTCGAAGGTCCATCGGCCGTCGAGGACGAGGCCGAGATACCTCATCGTCGACTCGACACCGATGGACACGCCTCCCACGACGATCTGGGATCCTTGAGGCGGCGCATTCCGAGGCCCGTGGAAAGCCAGAGCCTCGGATTTACGCAGCGCCACCTCCAACCCCAGACGCCGGATCCTGCCGACGACTTGCGCGACACTCGCCGTCGCAAGCATCGTCGCTTTGCGGTGCGTCTTCCCCCGAGCTAACACAAGCGTGTCATCAGCGTAGCACACAACGCTGACGCCTCGGAGGAGCGCACCGCGCAACACCCAGTCGTATCCGATGTTCCAGAGTAGGGGGCCAAGCACTGACCCCTGGGGAACACCGGATACGACCTCTCGCCGACTCATAGTTCGCCGACCCGGGAAGGTTACGTACCTCTCGCTGAGGTACGCCCCGACTATGCGGCGGAGGTAGGACGGCACTCCATGGAACCGGAGTGCCTCTCTAATTGTGGCCCAGGGCAAGGTGTTAAAAGCGTTGGCGATGTCAAGAGACACCGCCAGAACCACCTCGCCCCGAGCCACTGCTTCCTCCGCCTGGATCTTCACCTGCATTATAGCGTCAATAGTGGAGCGCCCCTGGCGGAAACCGAACTGATTTTCCGCCAGATCCGGCCCTACTTGTGTTAAATGCCGGACGAGGCGGTTTGCGATTACACGCTCGCAGAGCTTCGCCACCTCGTCCAACAGCACTATGGGCCGGTATGCGGACGGTGAGTCCGCCGGGCGCCCCTCCTTCTTCAGCAGGACTAGCTTGCCGGTTTTCCACACACGTGGAAACCGGCCCTGCTGAAGACATGCAGTGAAGATCCTTCGCAGCCGGGGCTCGAGGGCCTCTTGAGCCAGGACCCATGCACGGCCAGGTATGCCGTCAGGTCCTGGGGCGGTGTTCTTCGCTTGCATGCGTCTCACCGCCGCCCCCATCTCTTCCCGGGTAACCTCGGGGATCATGTCGTCAACGTCGTAGTGATCCGCGTTGGGCGCAGCCATGGGTGGAGCCATCTGCGGAGGCGTATGCTCTGGTCTCGAGGGGAACAGAGCGGCCACCACCTCTTGGAGGAGCTGTGGCTCGAGGCTCTGGGTTACCGGGGGGGCCCACTGACGTAACTTACCGCGCACCATACGGTACGGGCGCCCCCACGGATCCCGATTGAGTGTCTCGAGCAACTCCTCCCTGGCTACAGCTTTCGACTGCTCGATAGCCTTACGGAGGGCCAGTTTGGCCGCTCTGTACTCCTCGTAGAGCTCCGTCTCTCTGACAGACGCGGACTGCCTAACGCGACCCCGCCTGCGTCGTTCTCTGGTGTACTGGCGTCGGACCGCCACACACGCTACGCGTAAATGCGCGATTTCGGCGGTCCACCAGTACACCTGACGCCTGGCGGGCATCTGCCCCTTTAGTCGGGGCATCGCCGCGTCACAGACACGCGTCATATCCGCACGAAGTAGCTCCGCCTCTTCGTCGACGTCAGCAGGCCTGTCAGGTGATTCGCCTGTCACCCAGGCCTGCAAGACGGCGGCTTCCAGAAGCACCTCACGGTCAAGGCGCTTCAACGCCCAACGCGGACCGTCCTCTGCGGGGGTCCTACGGGCTGGTCCGTCCGAGGTTTGGGTGGTGACATCGAACCGTATATATCTATGGTCCGACAACGTCTCCACCCCCTCCAGGACTCTCCAGCCCCGAACACGGCGAGCTAAAGCAGGGCTAGCGAACGTGAGGTCCACTATTGATCCACCCTGCTGTCGCACGCACGTGTTAACAGACCCCCGATTGAGGACGAGTAGGCCTGTAGAGATAGCCCACTCTTCCAGAGCCTCACCCCTTGCGTCCGTGGACGGGGAACTCCAAGCCGTAGATTTAGCGTTGAAGTCCCCGAGCACCAGGACGGGGTGAGGATGGCTACGACAGACGACGCCACCTATCTCCCCGAGGAATCTCTCAAAGTCGGCGAGAGTTCTGCTTGGGGGCATATATACGCCCACGACCACCACGTCACCGAGATGTGCTGCTGCGTACCCCTGACCCCTCATGATGTTAGAGAAGGGCGGAGCACCAGCAGCAGCCTGGGTCACTAAGGCGACCGAGCCGATCAGATCACCCACCCAGTTGTCTGCAGGTGGAACATAATACGGCTCGGCCATCACGGCGACGTGGATCAACCACTGCGCCATACTCTGGAACATGAGATCCTGAGCTCTGGCGCAGTGGTTGAGATTGCCTTGTAGGAAATGGAGTGCCATTATTATTGTTGGCACTCCATTTCACCCTCCTGAGAAGTCGTCGGCGCCTCTGTGGCGGCCGTCGATGTTTGAGGCTGAGAGGCTTTCTTGCCCCTCTTCCTCCTACCCTTCTTTGCCCCCTTATTAGGGTGTGGCGCAGGCTTTCCACAAGCCTTGCTGCCCACTCGATGGCCAGCGGGTTTGCTTTCGGCTGCGCATACCGCACAGTGCGGATCAGCTTCGCACCCGCTGGCTTTGTGCCCCGGTTGACTGCAGCGGAAGCACAATTGACTGCAGTCAACCTTACAGGTGCACTTGACTCCCAGGTGCCCGCCTTGGAGGCATCTGAAGCACCGTAGGGGCCGAGTCGGCAGAACTTTCACCTGCGCCGAAACCCACCCGATAAGGAGCCGACGGCCATCGCCAAGCTTCTTGGCCGTCTCCACCGGACAAGACACTACAGACGTCCACAGCCCTCTCAAGCCAGGGCGGACGCCATTTGTCTTTATTTGGTCCGGTGGACATTCCGTTGTGGCGGAGATGGCAGCAATGATCTCCTCCGAAGTTACCGACTCGTCCAGGCCCGAGATGCGAACATCCGCGCATCTCATAGGCCTGGAGACTTTAATGCCTTCGACGGGGACAGCCTCTCTGATTTTCGCCGCCAAAGCATCGGCCTTATCATTATTTGCGGCGCCAGGGATCGTTAGTAAATAACCCCCAGTCGCCGCCTTACGCCACTGGATGCCTGTTATGCCTATGTCGGCAATCTTGACATCCGTCTTGATCTTCTTCAAGACCTCCAAGTAGGAGAATCCTCTCTCTTGTGCCCCCGGTTGGATAGTAATCGCAACTGCAGTAGTTTTGGGGGGGCGGAGTTTCGGAGCCTTCTCCTTCTTGGAGGTTGGCTTTTTCTTTTTCTTCCCTTTGGCCTGCTTCAAAGGCCTGCCATTTTTGCCGACTAGCACCCATTCCCCTTCCGAGGGTTTAGGTGCCGGTGGTTGCTCCCTACTCGTAGAAGGGGTTGGGACTGCTGATTTGGCAGTAGTTGCCTTGCTTCCCTTTTGCCCCGCAGATTTCTGTGGAGCAGGACGCTTAGGCGGCCGTGCCTCCGGAGCAGCCATAACCTTAACCGCCATTTGGTCAGCCTTCCTGTCTGCAGCCAATGGTGGGCGCAGTCGTTTTTCCGGTAGTAGTCTCTCCTGGAAGGAATCCAGGCGAGCAGTCATGATGTTCATCATTCTCTGCATCGCCTGGTCCATCACTTCTACCGTCACCACTTCAGGAGGGTCCCTTTGGGGCTCCACCTGACGTGATTTCGGCAGCGGAGGAAATTCCTCCCGTGCCACCGCAAGCCGTTTGGGAATTGGCAGAGAGATAGCAGGTGCAGGCACAGGTTCAGAACAGCGGGCCTTTCCTATTTCTGTCCTTAACTCCACTAGCTCTCTGCGGAGCTCTGACAACTCCTCCGCCTGCTTGGAGTGTCTCGCTTCCAAACTCACGTAGGCAGCCTGGACCCTCTCCAACTCTTCCGAGGTAGTCCGGCTGCTAAACTCCTTAACTGCAGCAGCGATGGAAGCTGCTGCATCTTTGAGGGCCTTCTGGAACGTTCCCTTGAGGTTATGGGATTTTTGGGCAACCTTGAGAATAACCTCTATGTCACCCAAAACCCTCTTATTGAGTTGGCAGGCTAACTCCTCCTCAGGGGCAGGGGCAGCATTTTCTTTAGCTGCGCGCTCAAGCCGCGCCCGTGTTGCTAACTCTGCCACCTCCTCCTCGGCTGAGAGGCGAAGCTCGTCCTCCTTAAGCTTGATGTATTGCGCCTTTACCGCGGCAAGACCTACGTATTCTCCAGTGGTTGGAGGACGGCCCCTGCCTCTCTTTGGCGACATCACACGAGGTCTATGTAATACATCGGGTTCCTCGCCTGAACCCGGATCAGCCTGATCTTCCATTGATAGGTTTGTTTTCCGTTTCCGGAAAAATCTGCTGGAATTAGGGGTTAACCTACCTTCAGCAGATCCTACCAACTCCATTGTCGCCGCACCACTATCACTCACGTCTGAAAAATACTCGACGGAGAGACGGTCGAGTGACGGATTTCTCGTCAAAGCCACTATCGGTATAGCATCGGTAGTCCTGTTCGTTGCCAAAGTCGTCGTAAATTCTGTACCTTGCAAAACGTTGCCCCCCCCAGAAAACAAGGGGCAGCCCGGGCCAGGCCCGGGGAGGGATTCTCCAGCTCCTGTGGAGCTGGTACCCTCCTGGGGTAGTTCATTTTTAAGTTTTGCCTTCTCCATAGATCGGGGGGGAACCTAACCTAACCTTTTTTTTTTTTTTTTTTTTTTTTTTTTTTTTTTTTTTTAACGTGGGTAAAAATGCATTTACGCATCCACAGACGGCCCGGGCAGGCCGAAAGGGTATGTGGGACTCCATGGTAACATAAAAATACCACAAATACCCACTAAAAAATCCCCACGTGTGTTCCCCTAACAGCACCCTTGATGTCGAGGACCAGGAACGCATGCGCATTACTTCTGCTCAACTCGACGGGTGTAGCTCCACCGGTGGAGCTTCGACTACGGTCTGAAGAATACAGACAAAAACTTCCCGGATGAACCGGGTGACGCACGCGTAAAAGTTTGGAACACTGCGTGCGCCTCGCCATGGGCCTGTGTGCTATGGCGACGGACATGCCCGTGTCCCTCGCCTACAGGCCCTGCCTACGGCGGCCGGAGGTCGTCACCCACCTGACGCCGCCGTCGACCAGAACGCCGACCGCGAGAGGGAATCTCACTAGTGAGCTCCCTCTCCCGCTCCGCCGTCTCCTTCACGACCATAACATGCTCGCAAAAAGAGACGACAGAATCCCAACCTCTCTCACTCTCGACCATCGCCTTGACGACGGCTGGGAGCGAGAGGTCGGTCCCTACTGCTGCGGTCAGAACGCAGCGTTCAGAGTCCCAAGCGGGACAAACCTCGAGCGTGTGCTGCGCGTCGTCGAACGCGCAGCCACAGTGATGACACCCTGGTGCAATCTCCCGGCCTATGCGACACAGGTAACTCCCGAAACAACCGTGTCCCGTGAGCACCTGTGTCAGGCGGAAGGTCAAGGTGCCATGTGCCCTACCCAACCAAGCTGCCAGATGAGGCCGGATGGCCTCCACCGTCGCTGCACCTGAAACGGGAAGATCGAGTCTACGTCTCCACTCGGCCATGACGTGGATCTCGTGGAGCTCCGACCTCTGCGCCTCGATTTCTCGAGGCGCCGGTCGAAGTCCTCCATTCAGCGCCTCCCCGCGCCACTCGTAGAGTGACGCGAGGGCTCTCGCTTCGAGATCCCATGGCGCGGAACCTACCAGCAGGGACGCCGCCTCAAAAGAGACTGTGCGGTACCCGCGAGCTGCCCTGACGGCCATCGCCCTCTGCGGAGCCCGCAGAGCGCGGATGTTCTGGGCCGACAGGTCTGCAGCCCACACCGGGGCCCCGTAAAGGGCCATGGACCGAACAACCCCTAAATAGAGCTTCCGGCAAGCGGAATCGGGCCCCCCTAAGTTGGGCAGCAACCGCGCGAGCGCGGCTGCAGCGCCCAACAATCGAGGGGTCAGCTGCCTGAAGTGCGCGACGAAATCCCACCTACTATCTAACACCAGTCCGAGATATTTCATCTCGGACTGGATGCCTATAGAGACACCGCCTACGAGAATTCGCGATCCTCTCGGTGGCGCGTTCCGAGGCCCGTGAAAGCACAGAGCCTCGGACTTGTGCAATGCCACCTCGAGCCCTAGGCTACGAATCCTAGCTACGACCTGAGCCACGCCGGCTGTGACGAGAATCTGGGCATCGCGGTGTGTCTTACCTCTCGCCGTGACCAGAGTGTCGTCTGCATAACAGACGACACTCAACCCACGGAGGAGAGCACCCCGCAACACCCAATCATATCCGATGTTCCACAGGAGAGGGCCAAGGACCGACCCCTGCGGAACACCGCATACTACCTCGCGCCTACACGTACGACTCTGACCCGGGAAGGTCACGTACCTCTCGGAGAGGTACGACGCGACGATGCGACGGATATAGGTCGGCACTCCGTGATAACGGAGCGCCTCCCTAATACAGGCCCAGGGTAAGGTGTTGAATGCGTTAGCGATGTCCAAGGACACCGCCAACACCACCTCGCCCCGTGCAATGGCCTCTTCCGCCAAACTCCTAACCTGCGTGATCGCGTCGATAGTGGAGCGACCCCTGCGAAACCCGTACTGGTTCGCCGCCAGGTCCGGCCCCTCACGCGTTAAGTGGCTGACGATGCGGTTTGCAATAACTCTTTCAAAGAGCTTGCCCACATCGTCAAGCAACACGATCGGCCGGTACGCCGACGGATTGTCCGCCGGGCGCCCCTCCTTCTGAAGCAGGACTAACCGACCGGTTTTCCATCGGATTGGAAACCGGCCCTGCTCCAGACACGCACTGAAGAGCCCCAATAGGCGAGGCTCGAGAACCTCTAGGGCCAGGACCCATGCTCTGCCTGGCAGACCATCGGGTCCCGGGGCGGTGTTCTTGGCCTTAAGCCGTTCCACCGCCGCTCCCAATTCTTCCCGGGTCACGTCGACACTGCCCACGTCCGGCTCCGCCATAAAAGGCGAAGCCATCGGTGGAGGAGTAAACTCCCCCCTCGAAGGGAACAGTGCGCTTACGACTTCGTCGAGGAACTGCGGCTGGAGACTCTGCGTTACCGGGGGTGCCCACTGGCGGAGCTTGCCACGTACCATACGGTACGGGCGTCCCCACGGGTCCCGACTGAGGATCTCCAACAGTTCCTCCCTGGCCTGCGCCTTAGACCGCTCGATGGCCTGCTTGAGGGCGAGCTTTGCAGCCCGGTATCCCTCATGCAGCTCCACCTCCTCCGGGGCTGCGACCTGAGTTCGACGTCGTCTTCGCCTGATCCGGGTATACCGGCGACGCGCCGACACGCACGCTGCACGCAGCTGTGCGATGTCGGCGTTCCACCAATACACCTGGCGTTTGGCTCGGACACGCCTCGCCCGAGGCATAGCGGCATCACACATGTGTGATACCGCATCCCTCAGTCGCTCCGCCCCATCATCGACATCGGCAGGCCTCTCGGGTGTCGCACGCAACACCCAGTCCTGCACGATGGCGGCCTCCTGGAAGACTTCCCTATCGAGTCGCCCTAACACCCAACGCGGACCGTCCCCCACAGGAACTCCCGGTACCGGTAGGTCCTCGGTTTGGACGGAGACGTCGAACCGAACATATAAATGGTCGGACAACGTCTCCACCTCCCCGAGGACTCTCCAGTCCCGAACACGACGTGCGATCGCAGGGCTAGCGAACGAAACGTCCACTATGGATTCGCCCTGCGGTCGCACGCACGTGTTCACGGAGCCCCTGTTTAGGACGAGCAGGCCAGATGTCAGCGCCCACTCTTCCAACACCTCTCCCCTTCTGTCCGAGCATGGGCAACCCCAAGCCGTTGATTTGGCGTTGAAGTCACCCAGTACCAGGACGGGGCGAGGGTGGCTGCCTAACACGACGCTACCTAACCCTACTAGGAAGGACTCGAACTCCGCGAGACTCCACCGAGGTGGAGCGTAGACTCCTACGACAACGACGTCACCTAGCCGCGCCGCCACGTACCCCTGGCCCTTCGTAATATCTACGAAGGGTGGGACACCGGCAGCCGGCCTAGATATGATGGCTACGCAACCATACCTGTCACCGACCCAGCAATCGCTAGGTGGGACAAAGTATGGCTCCGCCATCACAGCGACCCCTATCGACCACTGCGCCATGCTCTGGGACATCAAGTCCTGAGCTCTGGCACAGTGGTTTAAATTCCCTTGGAGTACACGGAGAGCCATTATAAAATGGCAGGGTCCATGCAAACCTCAGAGGCCGAAGTCGACGCCTTAGCGGCAGTCGACGCGGCCGAGGGTTTCGAGGGGGTCTGACCCCTCTTGCCCTTCCCTACTTTACCCCCCTTTTTGGGCGGAGGCGCCGAGCAGGCCTTACTGCCCACTCGGTGCCCCGCTGACCTACCTGCCGCTGCGCATACGGCGCAGTGCAGGTCTGCGGTGCAAACCCCAGCCTTATGGCCGGGCTGACTACAGCGGTGACAAAGACCACTGCAGTCGACGGTAGAGGGGCACGTGGCCCCTAAATGACCGGTCTGCCGACACCGGAAACAACGCTGTGGGCGCGGCTGCAGGAGTTTAACCCGCGCCGACACCCACCCGACCAAGAGACGTCGGCTCTCACCGAGCCTCTTGGCAACCTCCACGGGGCAGGAAACCACGGCCGTACCGGTCCCGTCAACGCCGAGACGCGGTTCGCCGGATTTCACCTGCTCCGCAGGACAACCTCCGACCCGTGCGACGACAGCAGTGAGCACTTCCGCACTCACTGTGTCATCAAGACCCGAAATCCGCAGATCTGCGCACCTCACGGCCTGGCGACACGAACATCCTCCGCTGTAAAAGAAGCCCTAATGTGCGCTGCAAGGGCGTCCGTCTTGGACGCCGAATCCGCACCCGGCACCTCCAGTAGAGCAGCACCCGTCGCCGTCTTCCTAAAACCTACAGAAGGGATACCAAGACTTGCAAAGTCGATACCTGCAAAAGTCTTGGCGAGCACATCCTTGTAGGTGAGGCCCCTCTTCGCCGCATCCGGCTGCAGGGTCAGAACCACTGCAGTCGAATTGTTGGCGCGAAGTTTGGGGGCCCTCTCCTTCTTGGATGGCGCAACCTTTCGCTGAGCCGCCTTCTTAGGCTTAGAAGCCTTCTTGGGCTTAGAAGCCTTCTTAGGCTTCGAAGCCTTTACGGGCTTTCCCCCCTTACCTACCAGCACCCATTCACCCTCGGAGGGTCTGGGGGCTGCTAGTTTCTCACTATAAGTGAGCGGGGTTGAAGCTGCCGTCTTCTTGGCCTTGCTCTGCCCTTTTCCAGCGTTCTGCTGAGGAATAGGGTGTGGCTTCGGCCGGGACTCCGGAGTAGCAGCTTTAGCCGCCACTTTTGCTGCAGCCTTGCGGTCTGCAGCTAGCGGCGGTCGCAGCCGCTTCTCCGGAAGGAGCCTATCTTGGAGGCCGTCGAGACGTGCGGTGAGGATGCCCAACACGCGGTCAGCCATCCCACCTACCACCTCCACCAGGCGCTCCTCCGTCACTACCTCAGAGGGATTGCGCTGCGGCTTCGCAGCGCGCTCACTCTGAGGCTTGGACTGGCGTGGCTGCGGAAGAGGAGGAAACTCCTCCCGAGCCATTGCCCTCCTCTTAGGGGCCGGGGCCGGCCCAGACCCCTGAGAGGGTACCACTACGGGTATCGGTGCCACAGGCTCCGGACGCTTGGCAGCGAGCTGGTCCGCCCGCAACTCCGCAATCTCCTTGCGGAGCGCAGCCATCTCAGCCGCTTGCCGCACCTCCTTCGCCTTCAGGTCCGAGACAATCCCCTGGAGCTTGGATATCTCCTCGGTAATCGTCCGGCCTGCCATCTTCTTCACCGCGTCCTCGATGGACGCGGCCGCGTCCTTAAGGGCATGCACGAACGTGCCCTTAAGGTTGTTCGAGTTCTTGGCGACACGGAGTATAACCCCGACGTCGTCCGAGACCTTCGAACAGAGTTCAGACACAAGTTGTGTGTCTGAACTCGGAGCCTTGGATTCCCTGGTAGCCCGCTTCCGCTTCAACTCTGAAGCCAGCTCGGCTACCTCCTCCTCGGCTCGTAGGTGGAGTTCCTCCTTCCTGACGCGGAGGAACTCCGATTTGGCCTTAGCCAAGCCAACGTATTGGCCCGTCGTCGGTGGGCGGCCTCTGCCTCGCTTGGAGGCACTAGGGCCAGGACGCCCGAGATGTTCTACGGACTCGCCCTCGGGGGCAGAGTCCGACTCCTCCTCTCCACTCATCCGGTAGAACCTGCCGAGGGAAGGAGACTCCCTTCCCTCCGCAGAATCTACCGACACCAACGTCGCGACGCTAGTGTCGCTGGAAACCGATAAACGGTCCAGCGACACAGCTCTCTCCAAAACTACAATTGGCACAACTTTGCCCCCCCCAGAGAACGCGGGGCAGCCCGGGCTAGGCCCGGGGAGGGATTCTCCTGCTCCGGTGGAGCAGGTACCCTCCTGGGGTAGTAATTTTTTAGATTGTGCTATCATAGTTGTTGATAAATCGGTAGTCCGTGGACATGCCAAGGTCGTCAGTTTCGGTTCGACAATAGCCAAATCGCATGCATCGGAAGCCATATTCAAAGCCAAGGTCATCGTATTGGTATCACGCAAAATTTTGCCCCCCCCAGAGAACGTGGGGCAGCCCGAGCTAAGCTCGGGGAGGGATTCTCCCTTTCGGGTACCCTCCTGGGGTAGTGTATATTTAAATTTTGCACTATCCATCATGCTAAAACAACGTCGTCAAGTTCGCAGTACGCCTGCCGAAACTGGAATAAACCCAGTCCCGCCAGCCGCTATCCGGAATCAGGCCCTTGGGACTCAACCTGAGTCCTCCTCGGCCCCAACCCGGTACTGAGTGTGCTGCTCACACGCCACACCCAGGAGTGTTTATCGGCTCTCCAGCCTAGATCCGTAGTGTTCAGCGAGACAGGGTCACCTCGAGAAGGATGTGGCTCTTCACCACGCACTACGGTCTTGAGGTGGCAGGCTAAGGCTCTCTCCAAAGGGAGAGTGCTGTATTGCGCCTGTGGGTCCACCCCCTGCAGATCAGAGATACAAGTACCTCGTCACGCCTGCGCGACCCCTAACCTTTTTTTTTTTTTTTTTTTATTTTTTTTTTTTTTTTTTTTTTTTTTTAACGTGGGTAAAAATGCATTTACGCATCCGCAGACGGCCCGGGCAGGCCGAAAGGGTATGTGGGACTCCATGGTAACATAAAAATACCACAACTACCCACTAAAAAATCCCCACGTGTGTTCCCCTAACAGCACCCTTGGTGTCGAGGACCAGGAACGCATACGCATTACTTCTGCTCAACTCGACGGGTGTAGCTCCAACGGTGGAGCTTCAACTACGGTCTGACAGAACAGACAACTACCGAGCGCACGCGTAAAAGTTTGGAACACTGCGTGCGCCTCGCCATGGGCCTGTGTGCTATGGCGACGGACATGCCCGTGTCCCTCGCCTACAGGCCCTGCCTACGGCGGCCGGAGGTCATCACCCACCTGACGCCGCCGTCGACCCGAACGCCGACCGCGAGAGGGAATCTCACTAGTGAGCTCCCTCTCCCGCTCCGCCGTCTCCTTCACGACCATAACATGTTCGCAAAAAGAGACGACAGAATCCCAACCTCTCTCACTCTCGACCATCGCCTTGACGACGGCTGGGAGCGAGAGGTCGGTCCCTACGGCTGCGGACAAAACGCAGCGTTCAGAGTCCCAAGCGGGACAAACCTCGAGCGTGTGCTGCGCGTCGTCGAACGCGCAGCCACAGTGATGACACCCTGGTGCAATCTCCCGGCCTATGCGACACAGGTAACTCCCGAAACAACCGTGTCCCGTGAGCACCTGTGTCAGGCGGAAGGTCAAGGTGCCATGTGCCCTACTCAACCATGAAGCCAGACGAGGCCGGATGGCCTCCACCGTCGCTGCACCTGAAACGGGAAGATCGAGTCTACGTCTCCACTCGGCCATGACGTGGATCTCGTGGAGCTCCGACCTCTGCGCCTCGATTTCTCGAGGTGCAAGCCGAAGTCCTCCATTCAGCGCCTCCCCGCGCCACTCGTAGAGTGACGCGAGGGCTCTCGCTTCGAGATCCCATGGCGCGGAACCTACCAGCAGGGACGCCGCCTCAAAAGAGACTGTGCGGTACCCGCGAGCTGCTCTGACGGCCATCGCCCTCTGCGGAGCCCGCAGAGCGCGGATGTTCTGGGCCGACAGGTCTGCAGCCCACACCGGGGCCCCGTAAAGGGCCATGGACCGAACAACCCCTAAATAGAGCTTCCGGCAAGCGGAATCGGGCCCCCCTAAGTTGGGCAGCAACCGCGCGAGCGCAGCTGCAGCGCCCAACAGTCGAGGGGTCAGCTGCCTGAAGTGCGCGACGAAATCCCACCTACTATCTAACACCAGTCCGAGATATTTCATCTCGGACTGGATGCCTATGGACTCGCCTCCTACGGTAATTCGCGATCCTCTCGGTGGCGCGTTCCGAGGCCCGTGAAAACACAGAGCCTCGGACTTGTGCAATGCCACCTCGAGCCCTAATCTACGAATCCTAGCTACGACCTGAGCTACGCCGGCTGTGACGAGAATCTGGGCATCACGGTGTGTCTTACCTCTCGCCGTGACCAGAGTGTCATCTGCATAGCAGACGACACTCAGACCACGGAGGAGCGCACCCCGCAACACCCAATCATATCCGATGTTCCACAAGAGAGGGCCTAGGACCGACCCCTGTGGAACACCGCACACTACCTCGCGCCTACACGTACTACTCTGACCCGGGAAGGTCACGTACCTCTCGGAGAGGTACGACGCGACGATGCGACGGATATAGGTGGGCACTCCGTGATAACGAAGCGCCTCCCTAATACAGGCCCAGGGTAAGGTGTTGAATGCGTTGGCGATGTCCAAGGACACCGCTAACACCACCTCGCCCCGTGCAATGGCCTCTTCCGCCAAACTCCTAACCTGCGTGATCGCGTCGATAGTGGAGCGACCCCTGCGAAACCCGTACTGGTTCACCGCCAGGTCCGGCCCCTCACGCGTTAAGTGGCTGACGATGCGGTTTGCAATGACTCTTTCAAAGAGCTTGCCCACATCGTCAAGCAACACGATCGGCCGGTACGCCGACGGATTGTCCGCCGGGCGCCCCTCCTTCTGAAGCAGGACTAACCGACCGGTTTTCCATCGGATTGGAAACCGGCCCTGCTCCAGACACGCACTGAAGAGCCCCAATAGGCGAGGCTCGAGAACCTCTAGGGCCAGGACCCATGCTCTGCCAGGCAGACCATCGGGTCCCGGGGCGGTGTTCTTGGCCTTAAGCCGTTCCACCGCCGCTCCCAATTCTTCCCGGGTCACGTCGACACTGCCCACGTCCGGCTCCGCCATAAAAGGCGAAGCCATCGGTGGAGGAGTAAACTCCCCCCTCGAAGGGAACAGTGCGCTAACGACTTCGTCGAGGAACTGCGGCTGGAGACTCTGCGTTACCGGGGGTGCCCACTGGCGGAGCTTGCCACGTACCATACGGTACGGGCGTCCCCACGGGTCCCGACTGAGGATCTCCAACAGTTCCTCCCTGGCCTGCGCCTTAGACCGCTCGATGGCCTGCTTGAGGGCGAGCTTCGCAGCCCGGTATCCCTCATGCAGCTCCACCTCCTCCGGGGCTGCGACCTGAGTTCGACGTCGTCTTCGCCTGATCCGGGTATACCGGCGACGCGCCGACACGCACGCTGCACGCAGCTGTGCAATGTCGGCGTTCCACCAATACACCTGGCGTTTGGCTCGGACACGTCTCGCCCGAGGCATAGCAGCATCACACATGTGTGATACCGCATCCCTCAGTCGCTCCGCCCCATCATCGACATCGGCAGGCCTCTCGGGTGTCGCACGCAACACCCAGTCCTGCACGATGGCGGCCTCCTGGAAGACTTCCCTATCGAGTCGCCCTAACACCCAACGCGGACCGTCCCCCACAGGAACTCCCGGTACCGGTAGGTCCTCGGTTTGGACGGAGACGTCGAACCGAACATATAAATGGTCGGACAACGTCTCCACCTCCCCGAGGACTCTCCAGCCCCGAACACGACGTGCGATCGCAGGGCTAGCGAACGAAACGTCCACTATGGATTCGCCCTGCGGTCGCACGCACGTGTTCACGGAGCCCCTGTTGAGGACGAGCAGGCCAGATGTCAGCGCCCACTCTTCCAACACCTCACCACGTCGATCTGAGCATGAGCAACCCCAAGCCGTTGATTTGGCGTTGAAGTCACCCAGTACCAGGACGGGGCGAGGGTGGCTGCCTAACACTACGTTGCCTACTCCTACCAAGAAGGATTCGAACTCCGCGAGACTCCACCGAGGTGGAGCGTAGACCCCGACGACAACGACGTCACCTAGCCGCGCCGCCACGTACCCCTGGCCCTTCGTAATATCTACGAAGGGTGGGACACCGGCAGCCGGCCTAGATATGATGGCTACGCAACCATACCTGTCACCGACCCAGCAATCGCTAGGTGGGACAAAGTATGGCTCCGCCATCACAGCGACCCCTATCGACCACTGCGCCATGCTCTGGGACATCAAGTCCTGAGCTCTGGCACAGTGGTTTAAATTCCCTTGGAGTACACAGAGAGCCATTATAAAATGGCAGGGTCCATGCACACCTCAGAGGCCGAAGTCGACGCCTTAGCGGCAGTCGACGCGGCCGAGGGTTTCGAGGGGGTCTGACCCCTCTTGCCCTTCCCTACTTTACCCCCCTTTTTGGGCGGAGGCGCCGAGCAGGCCTTACTGCCCACTCGGTGCCCCGCTGACTTACCTGCCGCTGCGCATACGGCGCAGTGCAGGTCTGCGGTGCAAACCCCAGCCTTATGGCCGGGCTGACTACAGCGGTGACAAAGACCACTGCAGTCGACGGTAGAGGGGCACGTGGCCCCTAAATGACCGGTCTGCCGACACCGGAAACAACGCTGTGGGCGCGGCTGCAGGAGTTTAACCCGCGCCGACACCCACCCGACCAAGAGACGTCGGCTCTCACCGAGCCTCTTGGCAACCTCCACGGGGCAGGAAACCACGGCCGTACCGGTCCCGTCAACGCCGAGACGCGGTTCGCCGGATTTCACCTGCTCCGCAGGACAACCTCCGACCCGTGCGACGACAGCAGTGAGCACTTCCGCACTCACTGTGTCATCAAGACCCGAAATCCGCAGATCTGCGCACCTCACCGGCCTAGCGACACGAACATCCTCACCTGAAAAGGAAGCCCTGATGTGCGCTGCAAGGGCGTCCGTCTTGGCCGCCGTGTCAACGCCCGGCACCTCCAGAAGAGCCGCACCCGTCGCCGTCCTCCTAAAACCTACGGAAGGGATGCCAAGACTAGCCAGGTCTATACCTGCAAAAGTCTTGGCGAGCACATCCTTGTAGGTGAGGCCCCTCTTCGCCGCATCCGGCTGCAGGGTCAGAACCACTGCAGTCGAATTGTTGGCGCGAAGTTTGGGGGCCCTCTCCTTCTTGGATGGCGCAACCTTTCGCTGAGCCGCCTTCTTAGGCTTAGAAGCCTTCTTAGGCTTCGAAGCCTTTACGGGCTTTCCCCCCTTACCTACCAGCACCCATTCACCCTCGGAGGGTCTGGGGGCTGCTAGTGTCTCACTATAAGTGAGCGGGGTGGAAGCTGCCGTCTTCTTGGCCTTGCTCTTCCCTTTCCCAGCGTTCTGCTGAGGAACAGGGTGTGGCTTCGGCCGGGACTCCGGAGTAGCAGCCTTAGCCGCCACTTTTGCTGCAGCCTTACGGTCTGCAGCTAGCGGCGGTCGCAGCCGCTTCTCCGGAAGGAGCCTATCTTGGAGGCCGTCGAGACGTGCGGTGAGGATGCCCAACACGCGGTCAGCCATCCCACCTACCACCTCCACCAGGCGCTCCTCCGTCACTACCTCAGAGGGATTGCGCTGCGGCTTCGCAGCGCGCTCACTCTGAGGCTTGGACTGGCGTGGCTGCGGAAGAGGAGGAAACTCCTCCCGAGCCATTGCCCTCCTCTTAGGGGCCGGAGCCGGCCCAGACCCCTGAGAGGGTACCACTACGGGTACCGGTGGCACAGGCTCCGGACGCTTGGCAGCGAGCTGATTTGCCCGCAACTCCGCAATCTCCTTGCGGAGCGCAGCCATCTCAGCCGCTTGCCGCACCTCCTTCGCCTTTAACTCCGTACAAATCTCCTGGAGCTTGGTAATCTCCTCGGAGACCGTACGGCCCGCCATCGTCTTGACCGCGTCCTGAATGGATGCGGCCGCGTCCTTAAGGGCATGCACGAACGTGCCCTTAAGGTTGTTCGAATTCTTGGCGACGCGGAGTATAACCCCGACGTCGTCCGAGACCTTCGAACAGAGTTCAGACACAAGTTGTGTGTCTGAACTCGGAGCCTTGGACTCCCTGGTAGCCCGCTTCCGCTTCAACTCTGAAGCCAGCTCGGCTACCTCCTCCTCGGCTCGTAGGTGGAGTTCCTCCTTCCTGACCCGAAGGAACTCCGTTTTGGCCTTAGCCAAGCCAACGTATTGGCCCGTCGTAGGTGGGCGGCCTCTGCCTCGCTTGGAGGCACTAGGGCCAGGACGCCCGAGATGTTCGACGGACTCGCCCTCGGGGGCAGAGTCCGACTCCTCTCCACTCATTCGGTAGAACCTGCCGAGGGAAGGAGACTCCCTTCCCTCCGCAGAATTCACCGACACCAACGTCGCCACGCTGCTGTCGCTGGAAACTGATAAACGGTCCAGCGACACAGCCCTCTCCAGCACTACAATCGGCACAGCTTTGCCCCCCCCAGAGAACGCGGGGCAGCCCGAGCTAGGCTCGGGGAGGGATTCTCCTGCTCCGGTGGAGCAGGTACCCTCCTGGGGTAGTAATTTTTTGAGTTGTACCATCATAGTTTTCTCATCGGTTGTCCGTGAACAAGCCAAGGTCGTCAGTTCCGGTTCGACAATAACCGAATCGTGTGCAAAATCAGTAACCATGTTACTAGCCAGGGTCGTCGTATCGAAATCGCGCAAAATTTTGCCCCCCCCAGAGAACGTGGGGCAGCCCGAGCTAAGCTCGGGGAGGGATTCTCCCTTTCGGGTACCCTCCTGGGGTAGTTTATTTTTAAATTTTGCAAACTCCATTGTGAACTCTAAACATCGTCAAGTTCGCAGTACGCCTGCCGAAACTGGAATAAATCCAGTCCCGCCAGCCGCTATCCGGAATCAGGCCCTTGGGACTCAACCTGAGTCCTCCTCGGCCCCGACCCGGTACTGAGTGCGCTGCTCACACGCCACACCCAGGAGTGTTTATCGGCTCTCCAGCCTAGATCCGTAGTGTTCTGCGAGACAGGGTCACCTCGTGAAGGATGTGGTTCTTCACCACGCACTACGGTCTTGAGGTGGCAGGCTAAGGCTCTCTCCAAAGGGAGAGTGCTGTGTTGCGCCTGTGGGTCCACCCCCTGCAGATCAGAGATACAAGTACCTCGTCACGCCTGCGCGACCCCGCGCGACCCCTTTTTTTTTTTTTTTTTTTTTTTTTTTTTAACGTGGGGAAATCCTGCATTGGATCCGCCTCCCGAGCCGGGCAGCTCAAGGGAGGGGTATGTCGGACTCTTACCGACTAAAACCCCACGGTGTTCCTTCTTCACCCAATTGGGCCGGGGAGTAGGGACTGCTAGCGCAATTACTTCTACTCGCCCGGCGGGTGCAGGCCCCTCATAAGGGGGCCACCTTCTGCGGTCTGAGGGGTCAAAACGAGACACCCTCTGACGAACCTACGAGGGGCGCATCGAACACTGATGCGCCACGCCTCGGGCCTGTGCATTAAACGCATTAAACTGCAAGGGCGAAGGACGTGCCCGCGTCCGACGCCCGCAGGCCATTTTTACGGCGGCAGGAGGTCATTTCTGACCCTGCGCCGCCGGGTTCGTCGACCGCGGGAGGGGAGCTCAGACGTCTGCTCCCTCTCCCTCTCCGCCGCCTCCTTTGCGAGCATGACGTGCTCGCAGTATGAGGCGACGGAGTTCCAACCGCTCTCACTCCCGACCATCGACGAAACTACGGTCGGGAGCGAGAGATCGGCTCCTATCGCCGCGATAAGGTCGCGGCGTGGCGAGTCCCATGCGGGACAGACGGCGAGTGTGTGCTGCGCGTCATCAACCGCGCAGCCACAATGATGGCACCCAGATGTTGGCTCCCGGCCTATGCGACACAGGTAACTCCCGAAACAACCATGTCCCGAGAGCACCTGTGTCAGCCGGAAGCTGAGGGTGCCGTGCCGTCTCCGTACCCAGGCCGTCAAATGAGGCCTGATGGCCTCGACGGTCGCCACGCCCGAGCTGGGGTTCTCCAATCGTCGGTCCCATTCCGCCATGACCAGGACCTGGTGGAGCTCCGACCTACGCGCCTCGATTTCGCGAGGCGCAGGTCGTAGACCTCGCTCCAACGCCTCCCCGCGCCACTTGTAGAGCGACGCGAGGGCTCTCGCCTCCAGGTCCCATGGCGGAGATCCGGCCAGTAGGGAGGCCGCCTCAAAGGATATCGTGCGGTACCCGCGGGCTGATCTGACGGCCATCGCCCTCTGCGGTCTGCGCAGAGCGGCGATATTACGGGCCGTCAGGTTCTCAGCCCACACAGGGGCCCCGTAAAGGGCCATGGACCGCACGATTCCCATGTAGAGCCTCCGGCAAGCGGAATTCGGACCCCCCAGATTGGGCAACAGCCGCGCCAACGCGGCCGCGGCGCCCATTAGACGGGGGGTCAGCTGCCGGAAGTGCTCTACGAAGTCCCATCGGCTGTCCAGGATGAGACCAAGATATTTCATCTTGGACTCGATGCCGATGGGAACGCCTCCCACGATGATCTGGGACCCTCTCGGTGGCGCATTCCGAGGCCCATGGAAACACAGGGCCTCGGATTTCTGTAGCGCCACATCGAGTCCCAGACGCCGGATCCGACCGACGACGTGTGCCACCCCAGCTGTGACCAGTATCGCGGCTTCGCGGTGCGACTTACCCCTCGACGTGACCAATGTGTCGTCGGCGTAACACACGACACTGAGGCCACGGAGGAGCGCACCGCGCAACGCCCAATCGTATCCGATGTTCCAGAGTAGGGGGCCAAGCACTGACCCCTGGGGAACACCGGATACGACGTCTCGCCGACACATTCCATTCCGACCCGGGAAGATAACGTACCTCTCAGAGAGGTACGCCCCGACAATTCGGCGGAGGTAGTTCGGCACTCCATGATAGCGGAGTGCCTCCCTAATGCAGGCCCAGGGCAAGGTGTTAAAGGCGTTCGCGATGTCTAAAGACACCGCAATCACCACCTCGCCCTGTTCGATGGCCTCCTCCGCCAGACTCCTCACTTGCGCGATCGCATCTATGGTGGAGCGCCCTCTGCGGAAACCAAACTGGTTCGCCGCCAGGTCCGGCCCCACGTGCGTAAGATGGCTGACGAGGCGGTCTGCAAGTACTCTTTCGAAGAGTTTGCCCACCTCGTCAAGCAGCACAATGGGGCGGTACGCGGACGGCGAGTCCGCCGGGCGCCCCTCCTTCTGGAGCAGAACTAGACGTCCGGTTTTCCACTTCGACGGAAACCGGCCCTGCTCCAGACACGCGGTGAGGAGTCCCAGTAGTCGGGGCTCGAGGGCCTCCTGAGCCAGGACCCACGCTCGGCCAGGTATGCCGTCGGGTCCTGGGGCGGTGTTTTTTGCCGCGAGGCGTTTCACCGCCGCCCTCAACTCTTCCCGGGTCACTTCGGGCACGTCGTCTCTGTCCACGTCGGGCTCGGCCGCAGGCGGAGCCATTTCGGGAGGTGAAAACTCCTCCCTCGAGGGAAACAGAGCGCTCACTACCTCCTCGAGGAACTCCGGCTGGAGACTCTGGGTTACCGGGGGGGCCCATTGGCGAAGTTTGCCGCGTACCATACGGTACGGGCGCCCCCACGGATCCCGACTGAGCGTCTCCAGGAATTCCTCTCGGGCCAGAGCCTTTGCACGCTCGATGGCCTTCCGGAGGGTGAGCTTGGCTGCTCTGTAACCCTCATGTAGCTCCGCCTCTCCGGGGCTAGCGACCTGCGAATGACGTCGTCTGCGCCTTATCCTGGTGTACTGGCGGCGCGCTGCCACGCAAACTGCGCGCAGCTGCGCGATTTCAGCGTTCCACCAGTACACCTGGCGCTTAGCTGGACGACGTCGCACTCTTGGCATTGCCGCGTCGCACATGTCTGACACGGCTGCCCGCAGTCGCTCTGCCCCATCATTGACATCGGCAGGCCTCTCGGGTGTTCCATCTAACACCCAGGCCTGCACGATGGCAGCCTCGAGGAACACCTCACGATCGAGGCGTCCCAGAGCCCAACGTGGACTGTCCTCCTCCGGGGCTCTCGGGACCGATTGTCCCGAGGTCTGGGCGGACACGTCGAACCGTATATAAAGATGGTCCGACAGTGTCTCCACCCCCTCCAGGACTCTCCAGTCCCGGACACGGCGTGCTATTGCAGGGCTAGCGAACGATATGTCCACTATCGATTCGCCCTGCGGTCGCACGCACGTGTTAACTGAGCCCCTATTGAGGACGAGTAGGCCGGATGTTATGGCCCACTCTTCCAACACCTCACCCCTAGCGTCCGTGGACGGGGAACCCCAAGCCGTACATTTGGCATTGAAGTCCCCGAGTACTAGGACGGGGTGAGGGTGGCTGCCTGAGACGACAGTGCCCAACTCTACTAGGAATGCCTCAAAGTCGGCGAGACTCCAACGGGGGGGTGCGTACACCCCCACTATCACGACGTCGCCGAGACGCGCCGCCACGCATCCGCGGCCCTCCTTGATGTTAGCGAAGGGCGGGGAGCCGGCGGCGGGCTGGGATATGATAGCCACCGAGCCATCTCGATCCGCCGCCCAGTTATCCCTGGGCGGCACGAAGTAAGGCTCGGCCATCACGGCGACGTTTATTGACCACTGTGCCATGCTCTGGAGTAACAAATCCTGAGCACTGGCACAGTGGTTTATATTTCCTTGGAGGAGACGGATGGCCATTATTAATTGGCCTGATCCATCTCCTCCGTTTGGACCATCGCCGGCGCTTCAACAGCGGCCGGCACGGTCTGGGGCTTTGTCGGGGCTTTTCCCCTCTTTCCCCTTCTCTTTTGCTTGGGTGACGGCGCAACGCAAGTTTTGCCGCCCACCCGGTGTCCAGCCGGTTTACCCGCACCTGCACATATTATGCAGTGCGGGTCCGCTGTGCAGCCTCCAGCCTTGTGGCCGGGTTGACTGCAGCGATAGCACAGTGCGCTGCAGTCAACTCCAGAGGTACACTTAGCCCCTACATGGCCACCCTGGAGGCATCGGAAACACCGTAGTGGGCGAGGCTCCAATAACTTTACACGCGCCGACACCCAACCTACCAGTAAGCGTCGGCCGTCGCCAAGCTTCTTTGCTGTCGCAACTGGGCAGGTAACAATAGCCGTGCCTGTCCCATCAGGTCCGGGACGTGGGTCGGTAGACTTAACCTGCCCAGGCGGGCATTCCCCTGCTGAGGCGACGGCCACGACTAGTTTTTCGGCCGTGACCGAGTCGTCCAGGCCTGAGATGCGCACGTCTGCGCTCCTTACAGGTCTGGACACTCTGATATACTCCTCGCCGAGAGACGCCTTAATCTTTTCTGCCAAGGCGTCAGCCTTATCGTTACTGTCGGCGCCGGGAACCTCCAATATCACTGCCCCCGTCGCTGCCCTTCTATATTTGACGCCCCCAATTCCGAGGCTGCCTAAGTCCACATTGTCCCAGGTCTTCGTCAGCACCTCCTTGTACGTAAGACCATTCGTTGCCGCTTCCGACTGCAGCGTGATCACCACTGCAGTGGACTTAGAGGCACGAATTTTGCGAGTCTTACGCTTTTTCGGAGGCGCTGCCTTGGGCTTGGCCTTCTTGGACCTAGACGCCTTTTTGCCGCCCTTGCCAACTAATACCCATTCCCCTTCGGTGGGCTTGGGAGCAGCCAACTTCTCACTGTAGGAAGGACGAGAGCCAGGGGCAGCCGACTTGGTCGCTGCTTTCCCTCCTTTCTGGCTGCTCTTCTTCCTAGCTGCTTGGCGAGAATCAGGCAACCGCGGAGGCCGATCTTCAGGCACTCCCGGTTTTGCTGTCATCTTCGCAGCCTTTCGATCTGCCGCTAAAGGAGGGCGGAGTCGTTTTTCTGGGAGGAGTCTATCCTCCAAGGCCTCAAAGCGCGCACTCATTATGTTCAGGATCTCAGTGAACCTGTCCTGAGTTCCAGAATTTTCGCTCTGAGGCCCCCCTTGTTGCCGCTGAGGAAGCGGCGGAAACTCCTCCCTAACTGCCCTCCTTGGCGCTGGGTAAGGTGTAGGGTCAGGCCTCATCTCTGACGCCGTAACTGGGGAGACATTGATCGAGGACGATGGCTGGTGAACCTTATTCAGGTCAGCCCTGATCTCCGTGAGCTCCTTTCGAAGCTCAGCCAGTTCTTCCGCCTGTTTGGCGTTTGTCTCCTCCAGCCGCGTGTATGCTGCCTGAACCCTCTCCAGTTCCTCGGAGGTTGTCCGGCTGCAGAACTTTTCGACTGCATCCTTGATGGATGCAGCCGCATCCTTGAGAGCATGAATGTATGTGCCCTTGAGGTTTCTAGATTTTTTAGCAACCTCAAGGATCACCTCGACGTCGCCAAACACTCTCTCTGTCAGCTGAGTGGATAGCTCCTGCTCAGGAGCAGTGGCGACCTTCTTTGCGAGCCGGTTGTGTCTCTCTCTTGACGCCACCTTCGCCACCTCCTCCTCAGCCGAGAGACGGAGCTCCTCCTCCTTCAGGCGCAGATAATCGGCCTTCGCGTTCGCTAGGCCGACATATTCCCCGGTTGTTGGGGGGCGCCCTCTGCCTCTTTTGGAGGTCGCGAACTTCTTGACGGCAGGGGAGGAATCATCGTCCGAAGCCGGATCTGTCGGAAGCTGATCATCTGCTTCCGATGGCTTCCTTTTCCTCTGCCAGAAGGTGCCGCCAGGAATGTCGTCAAACGACGCAACCGACACCAACGTGGCGACGCTCGAATCACTGCTGACCGAAAGACGGTCCAGCGATGCGCACCTCTCCATAACAACAACGGGTACGGCCGTCCCGCTGCTGCTGCTCTTCACTGGCTCGACGGAGACAGGATTGGGGACAACCCCCGCTCCCGATTCGTCGAAGCCTGTTGCTCCATTACTGGAGCCGCCTTCCACACGTTCCTTAAAACTAAGTTCCTTAAAGCTAAAGTTTGGAGAATTTGAACACGAAATTTTGTTCCCACGAGTGTGGGGGAAATATTCGGTCCACCCAGGCAGTGCCCCCTGTACCTGGGTAAGCCTAGCGTAACCCGTCAAGAGAGTCGGCCGGTTCTCTGACGGGGGTCGCACTAGAGACTGAACATCCCATCAGCCATGCATCCTCTCGCGGTGCGCCGCCGCTTAGGATTCGGGGTAATTTTTTAGAGAGGTTTTCTTCCTCGCGGTCCGGGCGGTAAAGCCGAGACCCTCGGTCCCATCGAAGCCGCGAGACGTGACCACGACACTCCGATGGGATTACGAGTACGGCGAAGGCTGGTGAAGCAAGCTGCCCCACCAACCGACCGACGACAGGGTTAGTGCACGTCGGACCCGTCTTCGCAACGTCCGTTGCTTCCTCTGACATTCAGAGGAATGCTGGACGCAGCCGTCGTGTCAGGGGATCAGCCGCCGGCCAGAAGGGCCGACGTTGCCCGGGGTGCACCACGAGGAGGTTCCCTGACTTTGCACCCCACCCCGCGCGACCCCTTTTTTTTTTTTTTTTTTTTTTTTTTTTTTTTTTTTTAACGTGGGGAAATCCTGCATTGGATCCCCTCCCGAGCCGGGCAGCTCTAGGGAGGGGTATGTCGGACTCTTACCGACTAAAACCCCACGGTGTTCTTCACACACCTTTGTGGCCGGGGAGTAGGAGCTGCGTAGGCATTGCATCTACTCGACCCGGCAGGTGTTGGCCCCTCATAAGGGGCCTCGTCTTGCGGTCTGAGGGGTCAAGTGACAGACACCCTCTGACGAACCGTCGAGGGGCGCATCGAACACTGATGCGCCTCGCCTCGGGCCTGTGCATTAACTGCAAGGGCGAAGGACGTGCCCGCGTCCAACGCCCGCAGGCCTAACCTACGGCGGCCGTAGGTCGTTGCCGACCCGTCGCCGCCGTCCGGTTCGTCGACCGCGAGAGGGGAGCTGAGAGGTTAGCTCCCTCTCCCTCTCCGCCGCCTCCTTTGCGAGAATAACGTCCTCGCAGAATGAGGCGACGGAGTTCCACCCGGTCTCGCTCTCGACCATAGACTTGATTACGGCCGAGAGCGAGAGATCCGGGCCAATCGCCGCGACGAGCTCACGGCGTGGCGTTTCCCAGGCGGGACACTCTTCAAGTGTGTGCTGTGCGGTGTCCCTCGCACAGCCACAATGGTGGCACCCTGTGGTAGGCTCCCGGCCTATGCGACACAGGTAACTCCCGAAACATCCATGTCCCGAGAGCACCTGTGTCAGCCGGAATGTCAGGGTGCCGTGCCGCCTGGTCAGCCATTCAGCCAATACGGGCCGAATGGCGTCGACTGTTGCCACGCCCGAGCTCGGTCGCTCGAGTCGTCGGCACCACTCATCTACCACCAGGACCTGGTGGAGCTGCGACCTCAGCGCCTCGATTTCCCGAGGCGCGAGTCGCACACCTTGCTCCAGCGCCTCCACGCGTCTATGATATAGTGACGCGTGGGCTCTCGCTTCCAGGTCCCAAGGTGGGGATCCGGCTAAAAGGGAGGCCGCCTCGAAGGAGATCGTGCGGTACCCGCGGGCGGCTCTGACGGCCATCGCCCGCTGCGGTTTTCGCAGTTGGGCGATGTTTTGTGCCGTCAGACCATACGCCCATACGGGAGCCCCATACAGGGCCATAGACCGCACGATCCCTAAGTACAACTTCCGGCAGGTGGAATCAGGCCCCCCCAGGTTGGGAAGCAGCCGAGCTAAAGCGCCAGCCGCTCCCATAAGGCGGGGGGCCAGTTGCCGGAAGTGTTCTTCGAAGGTCCATCGGCTGTCGAGGACGAGGCCTAGATACCTCATGGTCGACTCGACACCGATGGACACGCCTCCCACGATAATCTGGGATCCTTGAGGTGGCGCATTCCGAGGACCCCGCGCGACCCCTAACCTAACCTAACCTAACCTAACCTAACCTTTTTTTTTTTTTTTTTTTTTAACGTGGGGAAATCCTGCATTGGATCCGCCTCCCGAGCCGGGCAGCTCAAGGGAGGGGTATGTCGGACTCTTACCGACTAAAACCCCACGGTGTTCCTTCTTCACCCAATTGGGCCGGGGAGTAGGGACTGCTAGCGCAATTACTTCTACTCGCCCGGCGGGTGCAGGCCCCTCATAAGGGGCCACCTTCTGCGGTCTGAGGGGTCAAAAACGAGACACCCTCTGACGAACCTACGAGGGGCGCATCGAACACTGATGCGCCACGCCTCGGGCCTGTGCATTAAACTGCAAGGGCGAAGGACGTGCCCGCGTCCGACGCCCGCAGGCCATTTTTACGGCGGCAGGAGGTCATTTCTGACCCTGCGCCGCCGGGTTCGTCGACCGCGGGAGGGGAGCTCAGACGTCTGCTCCCTCTCCCTCTCCGCCGCCTCCTTTGCGAGCATGACGTGCTCGCAGTATGAGGCGACGGAGTTCCAACCGCTCTCACTCCCGACCATCGACGAAACTACGGTCGGGAGCGAGAGATCGGCTCCTATCGCCGCGATAAGGTCGCGGCGTGGCGAGTCCCATGCGGGACAGACGGCGAGTGTGTGCTGCGCGTCATCAACCGCGCAGCCACAATGATGGCACTCAGATGTTGGCTCCCGGCCTATGCGACACAGGTAACTCCCGAAACAACCATGTCCCGAGAGCACCTGTGTCAGCCGGAAGCTGAGGGTGCCGTGCCGTCTCCGTACCCAGGCCGTCAAATGAGGCCTGATGGCCTCGACGGTCGCCACGCCCGAGCTGGGGTTCTCCAATCGTCGGTCCCATTCCGCCATGACCAGGACCTGGTGGAGCTCCGACCTACGCGCCTCGATTTCGCGAGGCGCAGGTCGTAGACCTCGCTCCAACGCCTCCCCGCGCCACTTGTAGAGCGACGCGAGGGCTCTCGCCTCCAGGTCCCATGGCGGAGATCCGGCCAGTAGGGAGGCCGCCTCAAAGGATATCGTGCGGTACCCGCGGGCTGATCTGACGGCCATCGCCCTCTGCGGTCTGCGCAGAGCGGCGATATTACGGGCCGTCAGGTTCTCAGCCCACACAGGGGCCCCGTAAAGGGCCATGGACCGCACGATTCCCATGTAGAGCCTCCGGCAAGCGGAATTCGGACCCCCCAGATTGGGCAACAGCCGCGCCAACGCGGCCGCGGCGCCCATTAGACGGGGGGTCAGCTGCCGGAAGTGCTCTACGAAGTCCCATCGGCTGTCCAGGATGAGACCAAGATATTTCATCTTGGACTCGATGCCGATGGGAACGCCTCCCACGATGATCTGGGACCCTCTCGGTGGCGCATTCCGAGGCCCATGGAAACACAGGGCCTCGGATTTCTGTAGCGCCACATCGAGTCCCAGACGCCGGATCCGACCGACGACGTGTGCCACCCCAGCTGTGACCAGTATCGCGGCTTCGCGGTGCGACTTACCCCTCGACGTGACCAATGTGTCGTCGGCGTAACACACGACACTGAGGCCACGGAGGAGCGCACCGCGCAACGCCCAGTCGTATCCGATGTTCCAGAGTAGGGGGCCAAGCACTGACCCCTGGGGAACACCGGATACGACGTCTCGCCGACACATTCCATTCCGACCCGGGAAGATAACGTACCTCTCAGAGAGGTACGCCCCGACAATTCGGCGGAGGTAGTTCGGCACTCCATGATAGCGGAGTGCCTCCCTAATGCAGGCCCAGGGCAAGGTGTTAAAGGCGTTCGCGATGTCTAAAGACACCGCAATCACCACCTCGCCCTGTTCGATGGCCTCCTCCGCCAGACTCCTCACTTGCGCGATCGCATCTATGGTGGAGCGCCCTCTGCGGAAACCAAACTGGTTCGCCGCCAGGTCCGGCCCCACGTGCGTAAGATGGCTGACGAGGCGGTCTGCAAGTACTCTTTCGAAGAGTTTGCCCACCTCGTCAAGCA
This sequence comes from Saturnia pavonia, assembly GCA_947532125.1. Lineage (NCBI taxonomy): Eukaryota > Metazoa > Arthropoda > Insecta > Lepidoptera > Saturniidae > Saturnia > Saturnia pavonia. Next base: position 52,986 of record OX383917.1, read on the forward strand.
GCACAATGGGGCGGTACGCGGACGGCGAGTCCGCCGGGCGCCCCTCCTTCTGGAGCAGGACTAGACGTCCGGTTTTCCACTTCGACGGAAACCGGCCCTGCTCCAGACACGCGGTGAGGAGTCCCAGTAGTCGGGGCTCGAGGGCCTCCTGAGCCAGGACCCACGCTCGGCCAGGTATGCCGTCGGGTCCTGGGGCGGTGTTTTTTGCCGCGAGGCGTTTCACCGCCGCCCTCAACTCTTCCCGGGTCACTTCGGGCACGTCGTCTCTGTCCACGTCGGGCTCGGCCGCAGGCGGAGCCATTTCGGGAGGTGAAAACTCCTCCCTCGAGGGAAACAGAGCGCTCACTACCTCCTCGAGGAACTCCGGCTGGAGACTCTGGGTTACCGGGGGGGCCCATTGGCGAAGTTTGCCGCGTACCATACGGTACGGGCGCCCCCACGGATCCCGACTGAGCGTCTCCAGGAATTCCTCTCGGGCCAGAGCCTTTGCACGCTCGATGGCCTTCCGGAGGGTGAGCTTGGCTGCTCTGTAACCCTCATGTAGCTCCGCCTCTCCGGGGCTAGCGACCTGCGAATGACGTCGTCTGCGCCTTATCCTGGTGTACTGGCGGCGCGCTGCCACGCAAACTGCGCGCAGCTGCGCGATTTCAGCGTTCCACCAGTACACCTGGCGCTTAGCTGGACGACGTCGCACTCTTGGCATTGCCGCGTCGCACATGTCTGACACGGCTGCCCGCAGTCGCTCTGCCCCATCATTGACATCGGCAGGCCTCTCGGGTGTTCCATCTAACACCCAGGCCTGCACGATGGCAGCCTCGAGGAACACCTCACGATCGAGGCGTCCCAGAGCCCAACGTGGACTGTCCTCCTCCGGGGCTCTCGGGACCGATTGTCCCGAGGTCTGGGCGGACACGTCGAACCGTATATAAAGATGGTCCGACAGTGTCTCCACCCCCTCCAGGACTCTCCAGTCCCGGACACGGCGTGCTATTGCAGGGCTAGCGAACGATATGTCCACTATCGATTCGCCCTGCGGTCGCACGCACGTGTTAACTGAGCCCCTATTGAGGACGAGTAGGCCGGATGTTATGGCCCACTCTTCCAACACCTCACCCCTAGCGTCCGTGGACGGGGAACCCCAAGCCGTACATTTGGCATTGAAGTCCCCGAGTACTAGGACGGGGTGAGGGTGGCTGCCTGAGACGACAGTGCCCAACTCTACTAGGAATGCCTCAAAGTCGGCGAGACTCCAACGGGGTGGTGCGTACACCCCCACTATCACGACGTCGCCGAGACGCGCCGCCACGCATCCGCGGCCCTCCTTGATGTTAGCGAAGGGCGGGGAGCCGGCGGCGGGCTGGGATATGATAGCCACCGAGCCATCTCGATCCGCCGCCCAGTTATCCCTGGGCGGCACGAAGTAAGGCTCGGCCATCACGGCGACGTTTATTGACCACTGTGCCATGCTCTGGAGTAACAAATCCTGAGCACTGGCACAGTGGTTTATATTTCCTTGGAGGAGACGGATGGCCATTATTAATTGGCCTGATCCATCTCCTCCGTTTGGACCATCGCCGGCGCTTCAACAGCGGCCGGCACGGTCTGGGGCTTTGTCGGGGCTTTTCCCCTCTTTCCCCTTCTCTTTTGCTTGGGTGACGGCGCAACGCAAGTTTTGCCGCCCACCCGGTGTCCAGCCGGTTTACCCGCACCTGCACATATTATGCAGTGCGGGTCCGCTGTGCAGCCTCCAGCCTTGTGGCCGGGTTGACTGCAGCGATAGCACAGTGCGCTGCAGTCAACTCCAGAGGTACACTTAGCCCCTACATGGCCACCCTGGAGGCATCGGAAACACCGTAGTGGGCGAGGCTCCAATAACTTTACACGCGCCGACACCCAACCTACCAGTAAGCGTCGGCCGTCGCCAAGCTTCTTTGCTGTCGCAACTGGGCAGGTAACAATAGCCGTGCCTGTCCCATCAGGTCCGGGACGTGGGTCGGTAGACTTAACCTGCCCAGGCGGGCATTCCCCTGCTGAGGCGACGGCCACGACTAGTTTTTCGGCCGTGACCGAGTCGTCCAGGCCTGAGATGCGCACGTCTGCGCTCCTTACAGGTCTGGACACTCTGATATACTCCTCGCCGAGAGACGCCTTAATCTTTTCTGCCAAGGCGTCAGCCTTATCGTTACTGTCGGCGCCGGGAACCTCCAATATCACTGCCCCCGTCGCTGCCCTTCTATATTTGACGCCCCCAATTCCGAGGCTGCCTAAGTCCACATTGTCCCAGGTCTTCGTCAGCACCTCCTTGTACGTAAGACCATTCGTTGCCGCTTCCGACTGCAGCGTGATCACCACTGCAGTGGACTTAGAGGCACGAATTTTGCGAGTCTTACGCTTTTTCGGAGGCGCTGCCTTGGGCTTGGCCTTCTTGGACCTAGACGCCTTTTTGCCGCCCTTGCCAACTAATACCCATTCCCCTTCGGTGGGCTTGGGAGCAGCCAACTTCTCACTGTAGGAAGGACGAGAGCCAGGGGCAGCCGACTTGGTCGCTGCTTTCCCTCCTTTCTGGCTGCTCTTCTTCCTAGCTGCTTGGCGAGAATCAGGCAACCGCGGAGGCCGATCTTCAGGCACTCCCGGTTTTGTTGTCATCTTCGCAGCCTTTCGATCTGCCGCTAAAGGAGGGCGGAGTCGTTTTTCTGGGAGGAGTCTATCCTCCAAGGCCTCAAAGCGCGCACTCATTATGTTCAGGATCTCAGTGAACCTGTCCTGAGTTCCAGAATTCGCTCTGAGGCCCCCCTTGTTGCCGCTGAGGAAGCGGCGGAAACTCCTCCCTAACTGCCCTCCTTGGCGCTGGGTAAGGTGTAGGGTCAGGCCTCATCTCTGACGCCGTAACTGGGGAGACATTGATCGAGGACGATGGCTGGTGAACCTTATTCAGGTCAGCCCTGATCTCCGCGAGCTCCTTTCGAAGCTCAGCCAGTTCTTCCGCCTGTTTGGCGTTTGTCTCCTCCAGCCGCGTGTATGCTGCCTGAACCCTCTCCAGTTCCTCGGAGGTTGTCCGGCTGCAGAACTTTTCGACTGCATCCTTGATGGATGCAGCCGCATCCTTGAGAGCATGAATGTATGTGCCCTTGAGGTTTCTAGATTTTTTAGCAACCTCAAGGATCACCTCGACGTCGCCAAACACTCTCTCTGTCAGCTGAGTGGATAGCTCCTGCTCAGGAGCAGTGGCGACCTTCTTTGCGAGCCGGTTGTGTCTCTCTCTTGACGCCACCTTCGCCACCTCCTCCTCAGCCGAGAGACGGAGCTCCTCCTCCTTCAGGCGCAGATAATCGGCCTTCGCGTTCGCTAGGCCGACATATTCCCCGGTTGTTGGGGGGCGCCCTCTGCCTCTTTTGGAGGTCGCGAACTTCTTGACGGCAGGGGAGGAATCATCGTCCGAAGCCGGATCTGTCGGAAGCTGATCATCTGCTTCCGATGGCTTCCTTTTCCTCTGCCAGAAGGTGCCGCCAGGAATGTCGTCAAACGACGCAACCGACACCAACGTGGCGACGCTCGAATCACTGCTGACCGAAAGACGGTCCAGCGATGCGCACCTCTCCATAACAACAACGGGTACGGCCGTCCCGCTGCTGCTGCTCTTCACTGGCTCGACGGAGACAGGATTGGGGACAACCCCCGCTCCCGATTCGTCGAAGCCTGTTGCTCCATTACTGGAGCCGCCTTCCACACGTTCCTTAAAACTAAGTTCCTTAAAGCTAAAGTTTGGAGAATTTGAACACGAAATTTTGTTCCCACGAGTGTGGGGGAAATATACGGTCCACCCAGGCAGTGCCCCCTGTACCTGGGTAAGCCTAGCGTAACCCGTCAAGAGAGTCGGCCGGTTCTCTGACGGGGGTCGCACTAGAGACTGAACATCCCATCAGCCATGCATCCTCTCGCGGTGCGCCGCCGCTTAGGATTCGGGGTAATTTTTTAGAGAGGTTTTCTTCCTCGCGGTCCGGGCGGTAAAGCCGAGACCCTCGGTCCCATCGAAGCCGCGAGACGTGACCACGACACTCCGATGGGATTACGAGTACGGCGAAGGCTGGTGAAGCAAGCTGCCCCACCAACCGACCGACGACAGGGTTAGTGCACGTCGGACCCGTCTTCGCAACGTCCGTTGCTTCCTCTGACATTCAGAGGAATGCTGGACGCAGCCGTCGTGTCAGGGGATCAGCCGCCGGCCAGAAGGGCCGACGTTGCCCGGGGTGCACCACGAGGAGGTTCCCTGACTTTGCACCCCAACCTTTTTTTTTTTTTTTTTTTTTTTTTTTTAACGTGGGGAAATCCTGCATTGGATCCCCTCCCGAGCCGGGCAGCTCTAGGGAGGGGTATGTCGGACTCTTACCGACTAAAACCCCACGGTGTTCTTCACACACCTATGTGGCCGGGGAGTAGGAGCTGCGTCAGCATTGCATCTACTCGACCCGGCAGGTGTTGGCCCCTCATAAGGGGCCTCGTCTTGCGGTCTGAGGGGTCGAAATGTTGGACACCCTCTGACGAACCGTCGAGGGGCGCATCGAACACTGATGCGCCTCGCCTCGGGCCTGTGCATTAACTGCAAGGGCGAAGGACGTGCCCGCGTCCGACGCCCGCAGGCCTAACCTACGGCGGCCGTAGGTCGTTGCCGACCCGTCGCCGCCGTCCGGTTCGTCGACCGCGGGAGGGGAGCTGAGAAGTTAGCTCCCTCTCCCTCTCCGCCGCCTCCTTTGCGAGAATGACTTCCTCGCAGTATGAGGCGACGGAGTTCCACCCAGTCTCGCTCTCGACCATAGCGTTGATAACGGTCGAGAGCGAGAGATCCGGGCCAATCACCGCGACGAGCTCGCGGCGTGGCGTTTCCCAGGCGGGACACTCTTCGAGTGTGTGCTGTGCGGTGTCCGTCGCACAGCCACAATGGTGGCACCCTGCTGTAGGCTCCCGGCCTATGCGACACAGGTAGCTCCCGAAACAGCCGTGTCCCGAGAGCACCTGTGTCAGCCGGAAAGACAGGGTGCCGTGCCGCCTGGTCAGCCACTCGGCCAATACGGGCCGAATGGCTTCAACTGTTGCCACGCCCGAGCTCGGTCGCTCGAGTCGTCGGCACCACTCATCTACCACCAGGACCTGGTGGAGCTGCGACCTCAGCGCCTCGATTTCCCGAGGCGCGAGTCGCACACCTTGCTCCAGCGCCTCCACGCGTCTGTGATACAGCGACGCGTGGGCTCTCGCTTCCAGGTCCCAAGGTGGGGATCCGGCTAAAAGGGAGGCCGCCTCGAAGGAGATCGTGCGGTACCCGCGGGCGGCTCTGACGGCCATCGCCCGCTGCGGTCTTCGCAGTTGGGCGATGTTTTGTGCCGTCAGGCCATACGCCCATACGGGTGCCCCATATAGGGCCATAGACCGCACGATCCCTAAGTACAACTTCCGGCAGGTGGAATCAGGCCCCCCCAGGTTGGGAAGCAGCCGAGCTAATGCGCCAGCCGCTCCCATAAGGCGGGGGGCCAGTTGCCGGAAGTGTTCTTCGAAGGTCCATCGGCTGTCGAGGACGAGGCCTAGATACCTCATGGTCGACTCGACACCGATGGACACGCCTCCCACGATAATCTGGGATCCTTGAGGTGGCGCATTCCGAGGCCCATGGAAAAACAGAGCCTCGGATTTACGCAGCGCCACCTCCAACCCCAGACGCCGGATCCTGCCGACGACTTGAGCGACGCCGGCCGTAGCCAGCATCGTCGCCTTGCGGTGCGTCTTCCCCCGGGCTAACACGAGCGTGTCGTCAGCGTAGCAGACGACGCTGACGCCTCGGAGGAGCGCACCGCGCAACACGTAGTCGTATCCGATGTTCCAGAGTAGGGGGCCAAGCACTGACCCCTGGGGAACACCGGATACGACGTCTCGCCGACTCATCCCTCTCTGACCCGGGAAGGTCACGTACCTCTCACTGAGGTACGCCCCGACTATGCGGCGGAGGTAGGACGGCACTCCATGAAATCGGAGTGCCTCTCTAATTGTGGCCCAGGGCAAGGTGTTAAAGGCATTGGCAATGTCAAGTGACACCGCCAAAACCACCTCACCCCGGGCAACTGCTTCCTCCGCCTGGATCTTCACACGCATAATGGCGTCAATTGTGGAGCGCCCCTGGCGGAAACCGAACTGGTTTCCCGCCAGATCCGGCCCTACCTGTGTTAAGTGCCGGACGAGGCGGCCTGCGATTATACGCTCGCAGAGCTTAGCCACCTCGTCCAACAGCACTATGGGCCGGTATGCGGACGGTGAGTCCGCAGGGCGCCCCTCCTTCTTCAGCAGGACTAGCTTGCCGGTTTTCCAAACACGTGGAAACCGGCCCTGCTGAAGACACGCCGTGAAGATACCCAAAAGTCGGGGCTCGAGGGCCTCTTGAGCCAGGACCCATGCACGGCCAGGTATGCCGTCAGGTCCTGGGGCGGTGTTTTTCGCTTGCATGCGTTTCACCGCCGCCCTCAGTTCTTCCCGGGTCACCTCGGGAGCAACGTCGTCGTCGCCTTCCGCGTTGGGCGTTGCCGCGGACGGAGCCATCTGGGGAGGTGTGTGCTCTGCTCTCGACGGGAACAGAGCGGCCACTACTTCTTGGAGGAGCTCTGGCTGAAGACTCTGGGTTACCGGGGGGGCCCAGTGGCGTAACTTGCCACGTACCATCCGGTACGGGCGCCCCCACGGATCCCGGTTGAGCGTCTCCAGCAGCTCCTCCCTGGCCAGAGCTTTCGCCCGCTCAATGGCCTTTCTGAGCGCCAACCTGGCCGCTCTGTACCCGTCATAGAGTTCCACCTCCCTGGCGGACGCGGTTTGCGAGCGGCCCCGCCTGCGTCGCTCTCTGGTGTACTGGCGCCGGACCGCCACACACGCTACGCGCAACTGCGCGATTTCGGCGGTCCACCAGTACACCTGACGCTTGGCGGGAAATGGCCCCTTTATTCTGGGCATTGCCGCGTCGCAAACACGCGTCATCTCCGCGCGAAGTGACTCCGCCTCCTGCTCAACGTCAGCAGGCCTGTCGGGTGATTCACCTGTCACCCAGGCCTGCATGACTGCGGCTTCTAGAAGCGCCTCACGGTCGAGGCGCTTCAGTGCCCAACGCGGACCGTCCTCTGCGGGGGTCCTACGGGCTGGCACATCCGAGGTCTGGGTGGAGATATCGAACCGTATATATCGGTGATCCGATAATGTCTCCACCCCCTCCAGGACTTTCCAGCCCCGAACACGGCGTGCTAAAGCAGGGCTCGCGAACGTTAGGTCCACGATTGACCCGCCCTGCTGCCGCACGCACGTATTCACAGACCCCCGATTGAGGACTAGTAGGCCCACTGAAAGGGCCCACTCTTCCAGAGCCTCACCCCTGGCGTCCGTGGACGGGGAACTCCAAGCCGTTGACTTGGCATTGAAGTCCCCGAGCACCAGGACGGGGTGAGGATGGCTACGGCAGACGACGTTCTGTACCTCCCCGAGGAATCCCTCGAAGTCGGCGAGACTACGGCTGGGGGGCATATATACCCCTACTACGACCACGTCACCGAGATGTGCCGCTGCATACCCCCGACCCCTAGTGATGTTAGTAAAGGGTGGGGCACCAGCGGCGGCCTGGGACACTAAGGCCACCGAGCCGTCTAAATCGCCCACCCAGTTATCAGCGGGTGGAACATAGTACGGCTCGGCCATCACGGCGACGTGGATCAACCACTGCGCCATGCTCTGGAACATTAGGTCCTGAGCCCTGGCGCAGTGGTTGAGATTACCTTGTAAGAAATGGAGTGCCATTATTATTGTTGACACTCCATTTCAGTCGCCTGGGACGTAGTCGGCGTCTCAGCGACGACCAACGACGTTGGAGCCTGGGAGGGGTTCTTACCCTTGTTCCCGCCCCTTCTTCTGCTACCCTTTTTGGGTGAGTTTGCAGGCTTGGCACATGCCCTGCTGCCTACTCGATGGCCGGCGGGTTTGCCCGCAGCTGCACAAACTGCGCAGTGTGGCTCAGCGCTACACCCGCCGGCTTTATGGCCCGGTTGACTGCACCGGAAACATAGCTGGCTGCAGTCAACCTCACACGTGCATTTGATGCCCAGGTGCCCGTCTTGGAGGCACCTGAAGCACTTCCGAGGCCTTGGCGGCAGAACCTTGACCTGCGCCGAAACCCACCCAATTAAGAGTCGACGGCCGTCTCCGAGTTTCTTTGCCGCTTCCACCGGACAAGACACTATAGACGTCCAAAGTCCCCTTAATCCAGGGCGAACGCCGTTCGTCTTTATTTGGTCCGGTGAACATGTTGTGGTTTCAGCGACTGCGGCAATTATCTCCTCCGGAGTAACAGATTCATCCAAGCCCGAGATGCGCACGTCCGCATTCCTAGTGGGCCTGGAGACCTTAACACCCTCAGCAGGGACAGCCGCTTTTATTCTAGCTGCCAGAGCGTCCGCTTTCTCACCACTGGCGGCACCGGGTACCTCAATTAAGTACGCGCCTGTTGCCGCCTTACGCCACCGGATGCCTGTTAGGCCGATATCGGCCAACTTCACATCCGCCTTTATTTTCTTCAAAACCTCCAAGTAGGAGAGTCCCTTCTCTTGCGCCCCCGGCTGCAATGTCACTGCTACTGCAGTAGTTTTCGGGGGCCGGAGTTTCCGGGCTTTCTCCTTCTTGGAGGCCGTCTTCTTTTTGTCTTTGGCCGGCTTTTTAGGCCGACCATTTTTACCGACGAGGACCCATTCTTCCTCTGCCGGTTTATTCCCGCTACGAGTTGGGGCAGGAGCTGCTTGCGCAGTTGCAGGTTTTTTGCCCGACTTCTTTCGTCCCTTTTTCTTTCTCGCCTGTTGAGGAGCTGGGACACTAGACGGCTGCGCCACAGGTGCAACTGCCACCTTTGCAGCTGCTTGGGCAGCTTTCCTGTCTGCTGCCAAGGGAGGCCGCAGACGTGCTTCTGGTGGGAGCCTATCCTCCATGGCCTCCAGCCGAGCAAGCATGATGTTCTCCATTCGGAGCATCGCCTGCTCGAATCTCTCGTTGGAGACCATTTGAGGATTCTCCTGCTGCGGGCCCGTTTTACGCGGCTGCGGCAAGGGAGGAAATTCCTCTCGCGCCATCCTCTTTGGATTCAAAGATCCAGAGCGCCCCGCAACTACAGGCACAGGCGTAGGAGTAGGCGTGGGCCTATCCGCCACCTCTGGATGACGAACCTTAAGGAGGAGGTCCGCCCTCAGCTCTGTAATTTCCTTACGGAGCTCAGCCAATTCCGCGGCTTGCTTCGCTTCCTTGGCTTCCAGGCTCCTGTATGCCTCCTGGAGCTTTACCATTTCCTCAGAAGCACGCCGGGTGGTGAGGACATTGACTGCATCAACAATGGATGCAGCTGCTTCTTTAAGGGCATGCTGGCAGGTGCCCTTAAGGTTTTTCGACTTTTGGACGACGTCAAGAATAACCTTGACGTCGCCAAGTATCCTCTCATTCAGGTCCATAGCGAGCTGTTCTTCCGATCGTGGACCCTCTAAGCTTTTCGCAGCACGAGCAAACTTTGCCCGTGAGGCCAGAAGTGCCACTTCTTTCTCTGCCTCATGGCGAAGCACTTCTTCGGACACCTTAAGATATTCGGCCTTAGCCTTAGCCAGGCCTACGTACTGCCCAGTTGTAGGTGGGCGTCCCCGGCACCTCTTCGGTGATGCAGTGCGGCTCCCTTCTGACACATTTTCGAACTCGCTGCCAGAGTCCGGTACCGCGGCCAGATCTTCATCTTTTCTGCTGCCCTTCCTTTTTCTAAAGAACTTACCAAGGTCGGGCGAGTTTCTTCCTTCAGTAGAGTCCACCGTTATCATAGTGGACTCGCTGCCATCACTTGCCACCGACAAGCGGTCCAACGAATGGCACCTCTCCAATAAAACCACCGGCAAGAAGCTGCCCCCCCCAGAAAACGCGGGGCTGCCCGGGATGATCCCGGGGAGGGATTCTCCAACTCTGACAGAGCTGGTACCCTCCTGGGGTAATATATTTTCCTTTCTTGCACTCTCCATATTTGCTTTAAAATCAGTAGTCCATTTGATCGCCAAGGTCGCCGAGTTATCTTCCGTTTGCAAAACGTTGCCCCCCCCAGAGAACAAGGGGCTGCCCGGGATGATCCCGGGGAGGGATTCTCCGACTCCTACAGAGCCGGTACCCTCCTGGGGTAGTTTCTCTTGTAGTTTTGCACAATCCATACTGTCTTTCGTAAAATCAGTTGTCCGTAATCTTGCCAGGGTCGTCGTTGGGTTATCTTTCTCAGGTATCCATTTTTTCGCCAAGGTCATCGTGTTAAAATCAAGTTCGTGTACAAATGTGCCCCCCCCAGAGAACGTGGGGCTGCCCGGGCTAGGCCCGGGGAGGGATTCTCCAGCTCCTGAGGAGCTGGTACCCTCCTGGGGTAGTTTACTTGGATTTGTACACTCCATTTTCACTACTCCTCGTCCAGTTCGCAGTACGCCTGCCGGGACTGGTTTGAAAACACCAGTCCCGCCAGCCGCTGTCCGGAACTGGGCCCTTGGGACTCAAGATGAGTCCTCATCGGCCCCAGCCCGGTACTGGGTGCGCTGCTCACACGCCGCACCCAGGAGTTTAAGGCCCTCCGGCCCTGTGGGTTCCTCTTGGCTTCACCGTGGGTTGACAGTCCACGGTTACTAAGCCCCCCCGCCACGACAAGGCGGGAACCCTCCGGGGGGGTTGCACCCCAACCTTTTTTTTTTTTTTTTTTTTTTTTTTTTTTTTTTTTTTTTTTTTTTTTTTTTTTTTTTTTTTTTTTTTTTTTTTTTTTTTTTTTTTTTAACGTGGGGAAATCCTGCATTGGATCCCCTCCCGAGCCGGGCTGCCCTAGGGAGGGGTATGTCGGACTCTTACCGACTAAAACCCCACGGTGTTCTTCACACACCTATGTGGCCGGGGAGTAGGAGCTGCGTCAGCATTGCATCTACTCGACCCGGCAGGTGTTGGCCCCTCATAAGGGGCCTCGTCTTGCGGTCTGAGGGGTCGAAGTGATGGACACCCTCTGACGAACCGTCGAGGGGCGCATCGAACACTGATGCGCCTCGCCTCGGGCCTGTGCATTAACTGCAAGGGCGAAGGACGTGCCCGCGTCCGACGCCCGCAGGCCTAACCTACGGCGGCCGTAGGTCGTTGCCGACCCGTCGCCGCCGTCCGGTTCGTCGACCGCGGGAGGGGAGCTGAGAAGTTAGCTCCCTCTCCCTCTCCGCCGCCTCCTTTGCGAGAATGACTTCCTCGCAGTATGAGGCGACGGAGTTCCACCCGGTCTCGCTCTCGACCATAGCGTTGATAACGGTCGAGAGCGAGAGATCCGGGCCAATCACCGCGACGAGCTCGCGGCGTGGCGTTTCCCAGGCGGGACAGTCTTCGAGTGTGTGCTGTGCGGTGTCCCTCGCACAGCCACAATGGTGGCACCCTGCTGTAGGTTCCCGGCCTATGCGACACAGGTAGCTCCCGAAACAGCCATGTCCCGAGAGCACCTGTGTCAGCCGGAAAGACAGGGTGCCGTGCCGCCTGGTCAGCCACTCGGCCAATACGGGCCGAATAGCTTCAACTGTTGCCACGCCCGAGCTCGGTCGCTCGAGTCGTCGGCACCACTCATCTACCACCAGGACCTGGTGGAGCTGCGACCTCAGCGCCTCGATTTCCCGAGGCGCGAGTCGCACACCTTGCTCCAGCGCCTCCACGCGTCTATTATACAGCGACGCGTGGGCTCTCGCTTCCAGGTCCCACGGTGGGGATCCGGCTAATAGGGAGGCCGCCTCGAAGGAGATCGTGCGGTACCCGCGGGCGGCTCTGACGGCCATCGCCCGCTGCGGTCTTCGCAGTTGGGCGATGTTTTGTGCCGTCAGGCCATACGCCCATACGGGTGCCCCATACAGGGCCATAGACCGCACGATCCCTAAGTACAACTTCCGGCAGGTGGAATCAGGGCCCCCCAGGTTGGGGAGCAGCCGAGCTAACGCGCCAGCCGCTCCCATGAGGCGGGGGGCCAGTTGCCGGAAGTGTTCTTCGAAGGTCCATCGGCTGTCGAGGACGAGGCCTAGATACCTCATGGTCGACTCGACACCGATGGACACGCCTCCCACGATAATCTGGGATCCTTGAGGTGGCGCATTCCGAGGCCCATGGAAAAACAGAGCCTCGGATTTACGTAGCGCCACCTCCAACCCCAGACGCCGGATCCTGCCGACGACTTGAGCGACGCCGGCCGTAGCCAGCATCGTCGCCTTGCGGTGCGTCTTCCCCCGGGCTAACACGAGCGTGTCGTCAGCGTAGCAGACGACGCAGACGCCTCGGAGGAGCGCACCGCGCAACACCCAGTCGTATCCGATGTTCCAGAGTAGGGGGCCAAGCACTGACCCCTGGGGAACACCGGATACGACGTCTCGCCGACTCGTGCCTCGCTGACCCGGGAAGGTCACGTACCTCTCACTGAGGTACGCCCCGACTATGCGGCGGAGGTAGGACGGCACTCCATGAAATAGGAGTGCCTCTCTAATTGTGGCCCAGGGCAAGGTGTTAAAAGCATTGGCGATGTCAAGGGACACCGCCAGAACCACCTCGCCCCGGGCAACTGCTTCCTCCGCCTGGATCTTCACCTGCATTATGGCGTCAATTGTGGAGCGCCCCTGGCGGAAACCGAACTGGTTCCCCGCCAGATCCGGCCCTACTTGTGTTAAGTGCCGGACGAGGCGGCTTGCGATTATACGCTCGCAGAGCTTCGCCACCTCGTCCAACAGCACTATGGGCCGGTATGCGGACGGAGAGTCCGCAGGGCGCCCCTCTTTCTTCAGCAGGACTAGCTTGCCGGTTTTCCATAAACGCGGAAACCGGCCCTGCTGAAGACATGCAGTGAAGATCCCCAAAAGTCGGGGCTCGAGGGTCTCTTGAGCCAGGACCCAGGCACGGCCAGGTATGCCGTCAGGTCCTGGGGCGGTGTTTTTCGCTTGCATGCGTAACACCGCCGCCCTCAGCTCTTCCCGGGTCACCTCGGGTACAACGTCGTCGTCGCCTTCCGCGTTGGGCGTAGCCGCGGACGGAGCCATCTGGGGAGGTGTGTGCTCTGCTCTCGACGGGAACAGAGCGGCCACTACTTCTTGGAGGAGCTCTGGCTGGAGACTCTGGGTTACCGGGGGGGCTCGTTGTCGTAACTTGCCACGTACCATTCGGTACGGGCGCCCCCACGGATCCCGGTTGAGCGTCTCCAGCAGCTCCTCCCTGGCCAGAGCTTTCGCCCGCTCAATGGCCTTTTTGAGCGCCAGCCTGGCCGCTCTGTACCCGTCGTAGAGTTCCACCTCCCTGGCGGATGCGGTTTGCGAGCGTCCCCGCCTGCGTCGCTCTCTGGTGTACTGGCGCCGGACCGCCACACACGCTACGCGCAATTGCGCGATTTCGGCGGTCCACCAGTACACCTGATGCTTGGCAGGAAACGGCCCCTTTATACGGGGCATTGCTGCGTCGCAAACACGCGTCATCTCCGCACGAAGTGACTCCGCCTCCTGCTCAACGTCAGCAGGCCTGTCGGGTGATTCACCTGTGACCCAGGCCTGCATGACTGCGGCTTCTAGAAGCGCCTCACGGTCTAGGCGCTTCAGTGCCCAACGCGGACCGTCCTCTTCGGGGGCCCTACGGGCCGGCACGTCCGAGGTCTGGGTGGAGATGTCGAACCGTATATATCGGTGATCCGACAAAGTCTCCACCCCCTCGAGGACGCTCCAGCCCCGAACACGGCGCGCTAAAGCAGGGCTCGCGAACGTTAGGTCCACGATTGACCCGCCCTGCTGTCGCACGCACGTGTTAACAGACCCCCGATTTAGGACGAGTAGGCCCGCTGAGATGGCCCACTCTTCCAGTGCCTCACCCCTGGCGTCCGTGGACGGGGAACTCCAAGCCGTTGACTTGGCATTGAAGTCCCCGAGCACCAGGACGGGGTGAGGATGGCTTCGACCGACGACGTTGCCTAACTCCCCGAGGAATCCCTCGAAGTCGGCGAGACTACGGCTGGGGGGCATATATACCCCTACTACGACCACGTCACCGAGATGTGCCGCTGCATACCCCCTACCCCTAGTGATGTTAGTAAAGGGTGGGGCACCAGCGGCGGCCTGGGACACTAAGGCCACCGAGCCGTCTAAATCGCCCACCCAGTTATCCGCGGGTGGAACATAGTACGGCTCGGCCATCACGGCGACGTGGATCAACCACTGCGCCATACTCTGAAACATGAGGTCCTGAGCCCTGGCGCAGTGGTTGAGATTGCCTTGCAAGAAATGGAGTGCCATTATTATTGTTGGCACTCCATTTCAGTCGCCTGGGACGTCGTCGGCGTCTCTGTAACGACCGACGACGTTGAAGGCTGGGAGGGGTTCTTGCCCCTGTTCCCGCCCCTTCTTCTTCTACCCTTTTTCGGTGAGGTTGCAGGCTTGGCACATGCCCTGCTGCCCACTCGATGGCCGGCGGGTTTGCCTGCAGCTGCGCAAACTGCACAGTGTGGCTCAGCGCTGCATTCGCCGGCCTTGTGCCCAGGTTGACTACACCGGAAGCACAACTGGCTGCAGTCAACCTGGCAGGTGCATTTGACGCCCAGGTGCCCTTCTTGAAGGCACCTGAAGCACTTCCGAGGCCGGGGCGGCAGAACCTTGACTTGCGCCGAAACCCACCCAATTAAGAGTCGACGGCCGTCTCCGAGTTTCTTTGCCGCTTCCACCGGACAAGACACCACAGACGTCCACAGTCCCCTTAATCCAGGGCGAACGCCGTTCGTCTTGATTTGGTCCGGTGGACATGTCGTGGTCTCAGCGACCGCGGCAATGATCTCTTCCGGAGTAACAGACTCATCCAGGCCCGAGATGCGCACATCCGCATTCCTAGTGGGCCTGGAGACCTTAACACCCTCAGCAGGGACAGCCGCTTTTATTCTGGCCGCCAGAGCATCCGCTTTCTCACCACTGGCGGCACCGGGTACCTCAATTAAGTACGCGCCTGTTGCCGCCTTACGCCACCGGATGCCTGTAAGGCCGATATCGGCCAACTTCACATCCGCCTTTATTTTCTTCAAAACCTCCAAGTAGGAGAGTCCCTTATCTTGCGCCCCCGGCTGCAATGTAACTGCTACTGCAGTAGTTTTCGGGGGTCGGAGTTTCCGGGCCTTCTCCTTCTTGGGGGCCGTCTTCTTTTTGCTTTTGGCTGGTTTTTTAGGCCGGCCATTTTTTCCGACAATCACCCATTCTCCCTCTGCGGGATTCGGTGGAATCGGTTTATTAACTGGGGCCGGAGCAGCCTGCGCAGCGGCAGGTTTTTTGCCACCCTTCTTCCTTCCCTTTTTCTGGCTCTCCTGTTGAGGAGCGGGGAGACTAGGCGGCTGCGCCGCAGGAGCAGTTGCAATCTCCGCAGCTGTTTGGGCAGCTTTCCTATCTGCTGCCAAGGGAGGCCGCCGACGTTGTTCCGGTGGGAGCCTATCCTCCATGGCCTCCAGCCGAGCAAGCATTATATTCTCCATACGGAGCATCGCCTGCTCGAACCTTTCAGTGGAGACCAATTGAGGTGGCTCCTTCTGCAGGCCCATTTGGCGCGGCTGCGGCAAGGGAGGAAACTCCTCTCTCGCCATCCTCTTTGGATTCGAGGATCCAGAGTGCGCTGCAGCTGCAGGCATAGGCATAGGCGTAGCCGTGGGCGTGGGTCTATCCGCCACCTCCTGATGACGTACCTTGAGGAGAAGGTCCGCTTTCAGCTCCGCTAACTCCTTACGGAGCTCAGCCAATTCCGCGGCTTGTTTCGCTTCCTTGGCTTCCAGGCTCCTGTATGCTTCCTGAAGCTTAACCATTTCCTCAGAAGCACGCCGGGTGGTGAGAACACCCACTGCGTCTACAATGGATGCAGCTGCTTCTTTAAGGGCATGCTGACAGGTGCCCTTAAGGTTCTTCGACTTTTGCACGACGTCAAGAATAACCTTGACGTCGCCAAGTATCCTGTCATTCAGGTCCATAGCGAGCTGTTCTTCCGATCGTGGACCCTCTAAACTTTTGGCAGCACGAGCAAACTTTGCCCGCGAGGCCAGAAGTGCCACTTCTTTCTCTGCCTCATGGCGAAGCACTTCTTCCGACACCTTGAGGTATTCGGCCTTAGCCTTAGCCAGGCCTACGTACTGCCCAGTTGTAGGTGGGCGTCCCCGGCACCTCTTCGGTGATGCAGTGCGGCTCCCTTCTGACATATTTTCGCACTCGCTGCCAGAGTCCGGTACCGCGGCCAGTTCTTCGTCTTTTCTGCTGCCCTTCCTTTTTCTGAAGAACTTTCCAAGGTCGGGCGAGTTTCTTCCCTCAGTAGAGTCCACCGTCATCATAGTGGACTCGCTGCCATCACTGGCGACCGACAAGCGGTCCAACGAATGGCATCTCTCCAATAAAACCACCGGCAAGAAGCTGCCCCCCCCAGAAAACGCGGGGCTGCCCGGGATGATCCCGGGGAGGGATTCTCCAACTCTGACAGAGCTGGTACCCTCCTGGGGTAATATATTTTCGTTCCTTGCACTCTCCATGTTTGCTTTAAAATCAGTGATCCGTGTGTTCGCCAAAGTCGCCGTGTTGTGTTCCGATCGCAAAACGTTGCCCCCCCCAGAGAACGCGGGGCTGCCCGGGATGATCCCGGGGAGGGATTCTCCGACTCTTAAAGAGCCGGTACCCTCCTGGGGTAGTTTCTCTTGTAGTTTTGCACAATCCATACTGTCTTTCGTAAAATCAGTTGTCCGTGATCTTGCCAGGGTCGTCGTTGGGTTATCTTTCTCAGGTATCCATTTTTTCGCCAAGGTCATCGTGTTAAAATCAAGTTCGTGTACAAATTTGCCCCCCCCAGAGAACGTGGGGCTGCCCGGGCTAGGCCCGGGGAGGGATTCTCCAGCTCCTGAGGAGCTGGTACCCTCCTGGGGTAGTTTTCTTGGATCTGTACACTCCATCTTTCACTACTCCTCGTCCAGTTCGCAGTACGCCTGCCGGGACCAGTAGAAACTACCAGTCCCGCCAGCCGCTGTCCGGAACTGGGCCCTTGGGACTCAAGATGAGTCCTCATCGGCCCCAGCCCGGTACTGGGTGCGCTGCTCACACGCCACACCCAGGAGTTTAAGGCCCTCCGGCCTTGTGGGTTCCTCTTGGCTTCACCGTGGGTTGACAGTCCACGGTTACTAAGCCCCCCCGCCACGACAAGGCGGGAACCCTCCGGGGGGGGGGGTTGCACCCCAACCTAACCTTTTTTTTTTTTTTTTTTTTTAACCTGGGTAAAAATGCATTTACGCATCCACAGACGGCCCGGGCAGGCCGAAAGGGTATGTGGGACTCCATGGTAATTAAAATACCACAACTACCCACTAAAAAATCCCCACGTGTGTTCCCCTAACAGCACCCTTGATGTCGAGGACCAGGAACGCATGCGCATTACTTCTGCTCAACTCGACGGGTGTAGCTCCACCGGTGGAGCTTCGACTACGGTCTGAAGAATACAGACAAAGACTTCCCGGATGAACCGGGTGACGCACGCGTAAAAGTTTGGAACACTGCGTGCGCCTCGCCATGGGCCTGTGTGCTATGGCGACGGACATGCCCGTGTCCCTCGCCTACAGGCCCTGCCTACGGCGGCCGGAGGTCGTCACCCACCTGACGCCGCCGTCGACCAGAACGCCGACCGCGAGAGGGAATCTCACTAGTGAGCTCCCTCTCCCGCTCCGCCGTCTCCTTCACGACCATAACATGCTCGCAAAAAGAGACGACAGAATCCCAACCTCTCTCACTCTCGACCATCGCCTTGACGACGGCTGGGAGCGAGAGGTCGGTCCCTACTGCTGCGGTCAGAACGCAGCGTTCAGAGTCCCAAGCGGGACAAACCTCGAGCGTGTGCTGCGCGTCGTCGAACGCGCAGCCACAGTGATGACACCCTGGTGCAATCTCCCGGCCTATGCGACACAGGTAACTCCCGAAACAACCGTGTCCCGTGAGCACCTGTGTCAGGCGGAAGGTCAAGGTGCCATGTGCCCTACCCAACCAAGCTGCCAGATGAGGCCGGATGGCCTCCACCGTCGCTGCACCTGAAACGGGAAGATCGAGTCTACGTCTCCACTCGGCCATGACGTGGATCTCGTGGAGCTCCGACCTCTGCGCCTCGATTTCTCGAGGCGCCGGTCGAAGTCCTCCATTCAGCGCCTCCCCGCGCCACTCGTAGAGTGACGCGAGGGCTCTCGCTTCGAGATCCCATGGCGCGGAACCTACCAGCAGGGACGCCGCCTCAAAAGAGACTGTGCGGTACCCGCGAGCTGCTCTGACGGCCATCGCCCTCTGCGGAGCCCGCAGAGCGCGGATGTTCTGGGCCGACAGGTCTGCAGCCCACACCGGGGCCCCGTAAAGGGCCATGGACCGAACAACCCCTAAATAGAGCTTCCGGCAAGCGGAATCGGGCCCCCCTAAGTTGGGCAGCAACCGCGCGAGCGCAGCTGCAGCGCCCAACAGTCGAGGGGTCAGCTGCCTGAAGTGCGCGACGAAATCCCACCTACTATCTAACACCAGTCCGAGATATTTCATCTCGGACTGGATGCCTATGGACTCGCCTCCTACGGTAATTCGAGATCCTCTCGGTGGCGCGTTCCGAGGCCCGTGAAAACACAGAGCCTCGGACTTGTGCAATGCCACCTCGAGCCCTAATCTACGAATCCTAGCTACGACCTGAGCTACGCCGGCTGTGACGAGAATCTGGGCATCACGGTGTGTCTTACCTCTCGCCGTGACCAGAGTGTCATCTGCATAGCAGACGACACTCAGACCACGGAGGAGCGCACCCCGCAACACCCAATCATATCCGATGTTCCACAAGAGAGGGCCTAGGACCGACCCCTGTGGAACACCGCACACTACCTCGCGCCTACACGTACTACTCTGACCCGGGAAGGTCACGTACCTCTCGGAGAGGTACGACGCGACGATGCGACGGATATAGGTGGGCACTCCGTGATAACGAAGCGCCTCCCTAATACAGGCCCAGGGTAAGGTGTTGAATGCGTTGGCGATGTCCAAGGACACCGCTAACACCACCTCGCCCCGTGCAATGGCCTCTTCCGCCAAACTCCTAACCTGCGTGATCGCGTCGATAGTGGAGCGACCCCTGCGAAACCCGTACTGGTTCACCGCCAGGTCCGGCCCCTCACGCGTTAAGTGGCTGACGATGCGGTTTGCAATGACTCTTTCAAAGAGCTTGCCCACATCGTCAAGCAACACGATCGGCCGGTACGCCGACGGATTGTCCGCCGGGCGCCCCTCCTTCTGAAGCAGGACTAACCGACCGGTTTTCCATCGGATTGGAAACCGGCCCTGCTCCAGACACGCACTGAAGAGCCCCAATAGGCGAGGCTCGAGAACCTCTAGGGCCAGGACCCATGCTCTGCCAGGCAGACCATCGGGTCCCGGGGCGGTGTTCTTGGCCTTAAGCCGTTCCACCGCCGCTCCCAATTCTTCCCGGGTCACGTCGACACTGCCCACGTCCGGCTCCGCCATAAAAGGCGAAGCCATCGGTGGAGGAGTAAACTCCCCCCTCGAAGGGAACAGTGCGCTAACGACTTCGTCGAGGAACTGCGGCTGGAGACTCTGCGTTACCGGGGGTGCCCACTGGCGGAGCTTGCCACGTACCATACGGTACGGGCGTCCCCACGGGTCCCGACTGAGGATCTCCAACAGTTCCTCCCTGGCCTGCGCCTTAGACCGCTCGATGGCCTGCTTGAGGGCGAGCTTCGCAGCCCGGTATCCCTCATGCAGCTCCACCTCCTCCGGGGCTGCGACCTGAGTTCGACGTCGTCTTCGCCTGATCCGGGTATACCGGCGACGCGCCGACACGCACGCTGCACGCAGCTGTGCAATGTCGGCGTTCCACCAATACACCTGGCACCCCAACCTAACCTAACCTTTTTTTTTTTTTTTTTTTTTTAACGTGGGTAAAAATGCATTTACGCATCCGCAGACGGCCCGGGCAGGCCGAAAGGGTATGTGGGACTCCATGGTAACATAAAAATACCACAACTACCCACTAAAAAATCCCCACGTGTGTTCCCCTAACAGCACCCTTGGTGTCGAGGACCAGGAACGCATACGCATTACTTCTGCTCAACTCGACGGGTGTAGCTCCAACGGTGGAGCTTCAACTACGGTCTGACAGAACAGACAACTACCGAGCGCACGCGTAAAAGTGTGGAACACTGCGTGCGCCTCGCCATGGGCCTGTGTGCTATGGCGACGGACATGCCCGTGTCCCTCGCCTACAGGCCCTGCCTACGGCGGCCGGAGGTCATCACCCACCTGACGCCGCCGTCGACCGGAACGCCGACCGCGAGAGGGAATCTCACTAGTGAGCTCCCTCTCTCTCTCCGCCGTCTCTTTCACGACCATAACATGTTCGCAAAAAGAGACGACAGAATCCCAACCTCTCTCACTCTCGACCATCGCCTTGACGACGGCTGGGAGCGAGAGGTCGGTCCCTACTGCTGCGGTCAGAACGCAGCGTTCAGAGTCCCAAGCGGGACAAACCTCGAGCGTGTGCTGCGCGTCGTCGAACGCGCAGCCACAGTGATGACACCCTGGTGCAATCTCCCGGCCTATGCGACACAGGTAACTCCCGAAACAACCGTGTCCCGTGAGCACCTGTGTCAGGCGGAAGGTCAAGGTGCCATGTGCCCTATCCAACCAAGCTGCCAGATGAGGCCGGATGGCCTCCACCGTCGCTGCACCTGAAACGGGAAGATCGAGTCTACGTCTCCACTCGGCCATGACGTGGATCTCGTGGAGCTCCGACCTCTGCGCCTCGATTTCTCGAGGTGCAAGCCGAAGTCCTCCATTCAGCGCCTCCCCGCGCCACTCGTAGAGTGACGCGAGGGCTCTCGCTTCGAGATCCCATGGAGCGGAACCTACCAGCAGGGACGCCGCCTCAAAAGAGACTGTGCGGTACCCGCGAGCTGCTCTGACGGCCATCGCCCTCTGCGGAGCCCGCAGAGCGCGGATGTTCTGGGCCGACAGGTCTGCAGCCCACACCGGGGCCCCGTAAAGGGCCATGGACCGAACAACCCCTAAATAGAGCTTCCGGCAAGCGGAATCGGGCCCCCCTAAGTTGGGCAGCAACCGCGCGAGCGCAGCTGCAGCGCCCAACAGTCGAGGGGTCAGCTGCCTGAAGTGCGCGACGAAATCCCACCTACTATCTAACACCAGTCCGAGATATTTCATCTCGGACTGGATGCCTATGGACTCGCCGCCTACGGTAATTCGCGATCCTCTCGGTGGCGCGTTCCGAGGCCCGTGAAAACACAGAGCCTCGGACTTGTGCAATGCCACCTCGAGCCCTAATCTACGAATCCTAGCTACGACCTGAGCTACGCCGGCTGTGACGAGAATCTGGGCATCACGGTGTGTCTTACCTCTCGCCGTGACCAGAGTGTCATCTGCATAGCAGACGACACTCAGACCACGGAGGAGCGCACCCCGCAACACCCAATCATATCCGATGTTCCACAAGAGAGGGCCTAGGACCGACCCCTGTGGAACACCGCACACTACCTCGCGCCTACACGTACTACTCTGACCCGGGAAGGTCACGTACCTCTCGGAGAGGTACGACGCGACGATGCGACGGATATAGGTGGGCACTCCGTGATAACGAAGCGCCTCCCTAATACAGGCCCAGGGTAAGGTGTTGAATGCGTTGGCGATGTCCAAGGACACCGCTAACACCACCTCGCCCCGTGCAATGGCCTCTTCCGCCAAACTCCTAACCTGCGTGATCGCGTCGATAGTGGAGCGACCCCTGCGAAACCCGTACTGGTTCACCGCCAGGTCCGGCCCCTCACGCGTTAAGTGGCTGACGATGCGGTTTGCAATGACTCTTTCAAAGAGCTTGCCCACATCGTCAAGCAACACGATCGGCCGGTACGCCGACGGATTGTCCGCCGGGCGCCCTTCCTTCTGAAGCAGGACTAACCGACCGATTTTCCATCGGATTGGAAACCGGCCCTGCTCCAGACACGCACTGAAGAGCCCCAATAGGCGAGGCTCGAGAACCTCTAGGGCCAGGACCCATGCTCTGCCAGGCAGACCATCGGGTCCCGGGGCGGTGTTCTTGGCCTTAAGCCGTTCCACCGCCGCTCCCAATTCTTCCCGGGTCACGTCGACACTGCCCACGTCCGGCTCCGCCATAAAAGGCGAAGCCATCGGTGGAGGAGTAAACTCCCCCCTCGAAGGGAACAGTGCGCTAACGACTTCGTCGAGGAACTGCGGCTGGAGACTCTGCGTTACCGGGGGTGCCCACTGGCGGAGCTTGCCACGTACCATACGGTACGGGCGTCCCCACGGGTCCCGACTGAGGATCTCCAACAGTTCCTCCCTGGCCTGCGCCTTAGACCGCTCGATGGCCTGCTTGAGGGCGAGCTTTGCAGCCCGGTATCCCTCATGCAGCTCCACCTCCTCCGGGGCTGCGACCTGAGTTCGACGTCGTCTTCGCCTGATCCGGGTATACCGGCGACGCGCCGACACGCACGCTGCACGCAGCTGTGCAATGTCGGCGTTCCACCAATATACCTGGCGTTTGGCTCGGACACGCCTCGCCCGAGGCATAGCAGCATCACACATGTGTGATACCGCATCCCTCAGTCGCTCCGCCCCATCATCGACATCGGCAGGCCTCTCGGGTGTCGCACGCAACACCCAGTCCTGCACGATGGCGGCCTCCTGGAAGACTTCCCTATCGAGTCGCCCTAACACCCAACGCGGACCGTCCCCCACAGGAACTCCCGGTACCGGTAGGTCCTCGGTTTGGACGGAGACGTCGAACCGAACATATAAATGGTCGGACAACGTCTCCACCTCCCCGAGGACTCTCCAGTCCCGAACGCGGCGTGCGATCGCAGGGCTAGCGAACGAAACGTCCACTATGGATTCGCCCTGCGGTCGCACGCACGTGTTCACGGAGCCCCTGTTGAGGACGAGCAGGCCAGATGTCAGCGCCCACTCTTCCAACACCTCACCACGTCGATCTGAGCATGAGCAACCCCAAGCCGTTGATTTGGCGTTGAAGTCACCCAGTACCAGGACGGGGCGAGGGTGGCTGCCTAACACTACGTTGCCTACTCCTACCAAGAAGGATTCGAACTCCGCGAGACTCCACCGAGGTGGAGCGTAGACCCCGACGACAACGACGTCACCTAGCCGCGCCGCCACGTACCCCTGGCCCTTCGTAATATCTACGAAGGGTGGGACACCGGCAGCCGGCCTAGATATGATGGCTACGCAACCATACCTGTCACCGACCCAGCAATCGCTAGGTGGGACAAAGTATGGCTCCGCCATCACAGCGACCCCTATCGACCACTGCGCCATGCTCTGGGACATCAAGTCCTGAGCTCTGGCACAGTGGTTTAAATTCCCTTGGAGTACACGGAGAGCCATTATAAAATGGCAGGGTCCATGCACACCTCAGAGGCCGAAGTCGACGCCTTAGCGGCAGTCGACGCGGCCGAGGGTTTCGAGGGGGTCTGACCCCTCTTGCCCTTCCCTACTTTACCCCCCTTTTTGGGCGGAGGCGCCGAGCAGGCCTTACTGCCCACTCGGTGCCCCGCTGACTTACCTGCCGCTGCGCATACGGCGCAGTGCAGGTCTGCGGTGCAAACCCCAGCCTTATGGCCGGGCTGACAACCTAACCTAACCTAACCTAACCTAACCTAACCTAACCTAACCTAACCTTTTTTTTTTTTTTTTTTTTTTTTTTTTTTTTTTTTTTTTTTTTTTTTTTTTTTTTTTTTTTTTTTTTTTTTTTTTTTTTTTTTTTTTTTTTTTTATACTTGGGTAAAAATGCATTTACGCATCCGCAGACGGCCCGGGCAGGCCGAAAGGGTATGTGGGACTCCATGGTAACATAAAAATACCACAACTACCCACTAAAAAAATCCCCACGTGTGTTCCCCTAACAGCACCCTTGGTGTCGAGGACCAGGAACGCATACGCATTACTTCTGCTCAACTCGACGGGTGTAGCTCCAACGGTGGAGCTTCAACTACGGTCTGACAGAACAGACAACTACCGAGCGCACGCGTAAAAGTTTGGAACACTGCGTGCGCCTCGCCATGGGCCTGTGTGCTATGGCGACGGACATGCCCGTGTCCCTCGCCTACAGGCCCTGCCTACGGCGGCCGGAGGTCATCACCCACCTGACGCCGCCGTCGACCAGAACGCCGACCGCGAGAGGGAATCTCACTAGTGAGTTCCCTCTCTCCCTCCGCCGTCTCCTTCACGAACATAACATGCTCGCAAAAAGAGACGACAGAATCCCAACCTCTCTCACTCTCGACCATCGCCTTGACGACGGCTCCGAGCGAGAGGTCGGTCCCTACGGCTGCGGACAAAACGCAGCGTTCAGAGTCCCAAGCGGGACAAACCTCGAGCGTGTGCTGCGCGTCGTCGAACGCGCAGCCACAGTGATGACACCCTGGTGCAATCTCCCGGCCTATGCGACACAGGTAACTCCCGAAACAACCGTGTCCCGTGAGCACCTGTGTCAGGCGGAAGGTCAAGGTGCCATGTGCCCTACTCAACCATGAAGCCAGACGAGGCCGGATGGCCTCCACCGTCGCCGCACCTGAAACAGGAGAATCGAGCCTACGTCTCCACTCGGCCATGACGTGGATCTCGTGGAGCTCCGACCTCTGCGCCTCGATTTCTCGAGGTGCAAGCCGAAGTCCTCCATTCAGCGCCTCCCCGCGCCACTCGTAGAGTGACGCGAGGGCTCTCGCTTCGAGATCCCATGGCGCGGAACCTACCAAGAGGGACGCCGCCTCAAAAGAGACTGTGCGGTACCCGCGTGCTGCCCTGACGGCCATCGCCCTCTGCGGAGCCCGCAGAGCGCGGATGTTCTGGGCCGACAGGTCTGCAGCCCACACCGGGGCCCCGTAAAGGGCCATGGACCGAACAACCCCTAAATAGAGCTTCCGGCAAGCGGAGTCGGGCCCCCCTAAGTTGGGCAGCAACCGCGCGAGCGCGGCTGCAGCGCCCAACAGTCGAGGGGTCAGCTGCCTGAAGTGCGCGACGAAATCCCACCTACTATCTAACACCAGTCCGAGATATTTCATCTCAGACTGGATGCCTATGGAAACGCCGCCTACGGTGATTCGCGATCCTCTCGGTGGCGCGTTCCGAGGCCCGTGAAAGCACAGAGCCTCGGACTTGTGCAATGCCACCTCGAGCCCTAATCTTCGAATCCTAGCAACTACCTGAGCTACGCCGGCTGTGATGAGTATCTGGGCATCGCGGTGTGTCTTACCTCTCGCCGTGACCAGAGTGTCGTCTGCATAACAGACGACACTCAACCCACGGAGGAGCGCACCCCGCAACACCCAATCATATCCGATGTTCCACAGAAGAGGGCCAAGGACCGACCCCTGTGGAACACCGCATACTACCTCGCGCCTACACGTACGACTCTGACCCGGGAAGGTCACGTACCTCTCGGAGAGGTACGACGCGACGATACGACGGATATAGGTCGGCACTCCGTGATAACGAAGCGCCTCCCTAATACAGGCCCAGGGTAAGGTGTTGAATGCGTTAGCGATGTCCAAGGACACCGCCAACACCACCTCGCCCCGTGCAATGGCCTCTTCCGCCAAACTCCTAACCTGCGTGATCGCGTCGATAGTGGAGCGACCCCTGCGAAACCCGTACTGGTTAACCGCCAGGTCCGGCCCCTCACGCGTTAAATGGCTGACGATGCGGTTTGCAATGACTCTTTCAAAGAGCTTGCCCACATCGTCAAGCAACACGATCGGCCGGTACGCCGACGGATTGTCCGCCGGGCGCCCCTCCTTCTGAAGCAGGACTAACCGACCGGTTTTCCATCGGATTGGAAACCGGCCCTGCTCCAGACACGCACTGAAGAGCCCCAATAGGCGAGGCTCGAGAACCCCTAGGGCCAGGACCCATGCTCTGCCAGGCAGACCATCGGGTCCCGGGGCGGTGTTCTTGGCCTTAAGCCGTTCCACCGCCGCTCCCAATTCTTCCCGGGTCACTTCGACACTGCCCACGTCCGGCTCCGCCATAAAAGGCGAAGCCATCGGTGGAGGAGTAAACTCCCCCCCCGAAGGGAACAGTGCGCTAACGACAACGTCGAGGAACTGCGGCTGGAGACTCTGCGTTACCGGGGGTGCCCACTGGCGGAGCTTGCCACGTACCATACGGTACGGGCGTCCCCACGGGTCCCGACTGAGGATCTCCAACAGTTCCTCCCTGGCCTGCGCCTTAGACCGCTCGATGGCCTGCTTGAGGGCGAGCTTTGCAGCCCGGTATCCCTCATGCAGCTCCACCTCCTCCGGGGCTGCGACCTGAGTTCGACGTCGTCTTCGCCTGATCCGGGTATACCGGCGACGCGCCGACACGCACGCTGCACGCAGCTGTGCAATGTCGGCGCTCCACCAATACACCTGGCGTTTGGCTCGGACACGCCTCGCCCGAGGCATAGCGGCATCACACATGTGTGATACCGCATCCCTCAGTCGCTCCGCCCCATCATCGACATCGGCAGGCCTCTCGGGTGTCGCACGCAACACCCAGTCCTGCACGATGGCGGCCTCCTGGAAGACTTCCCTATCGAGTCGCCCTAACACCCAACGCGGACCGTCCCCCACAGGAACTCCCGGTACCGGTAGGTCCTCGGTTTGGACGGAGACGTCGAACCGAACATATAAATGGTCGGACAACGTCTCCACCTCCCCGAGGACTCTCCAGTCCCGAACACGACGTGCGATCGCAGGGCTAGCGAACGAAACGTCCACTATGGATTCGCCCTGCGGTCGCACGCACGTGTTCACGGAGCCCCTGTTGAGGACGAGCAGGCCAGATGTCAGCGCCCACTCTTCCAACACCTCACCACGTCGATCTGAGCATGAGCAACCCCAAGCCGTTGATTTGGCGTACCTAACCTAACCTAACCTTTTTTTTTTTTTTTTTTTACGTGGGTAAAAATGCATTTACGCATCCGCAGACGGCCCGGGGGAGGCCGAAAGGGTATGTGGGACTCCATGGTAACATAAAAATACCACAAATACCCACTAAAAAATCCCCACGGTATTCCAGGCGCGTATGTGGAACAGGGTCTCGAGATGGCGTGAGCATTCGCCGCTACCCCGTCCACGCGCACGGGTCCCCCGCAGGTGTTAGTACCGGGGACCCTCTTCTCGTGAAGAGGCTGACTTCTCTTCGGTATCCTCTGAAAGAAGCAGCTGCAATCTGCGCTTCACCTCCACGGGACCTTCTCTATCGGCAATGGACGCCCCCACGTCCATTACCAGAAGGTTCGTTATGGTGGCCTCTGATGATGTAGGCCTCCAGCTCTCGCTCTTCCACGCCTGGTTCTCCCTCGACGAATAATTGGCGCTTCTGGTGCTCTCTCTCTTTGTCTCTCTTGTTCCTCCTTCTGAGACAAGACTGTTTCACTGAACGCCACCGCTGCGTTCCATGACCTCTCCTCCTCAACCATCGAACGGACGACAGCTGGCAGGGAAAGATCAGTGCCGACAACTGCCGTCAACTCCCGACGTTCTTCAGACCATGCAGAGCACTCCTCCAACGTGTGTCGAACTGTGTCCACCTCACAATCTTCGCAATGATGACACCTTGCTGTCGGCTCTCTTCCGGCTATCTGATGTAGGTACTTGCCGAAGCAGCCGTGTCCCGTCAATATTTGCACCAGCCGGAATGTCAAGGCTCCATGACCCCTGTCAATCCATTGCTGAAAAACAGGAAGAATCGCCTCAACTGTTGCAGTGCCAGCACTGGCTGTGGTTAGTCCTTCACGCCACTTCCGAAACATCGCTCGCTGAAAGTGAGCTCTCTTCGACTCCTTCTCTCTCGGGGCGATACACTCTCCACGAGCGACCTTTCCAGTCCACCAAAAGTATAAGTCTGCATGGCAGTACGCCACCAGTTCCCACGGCGGAGAGCTCCCCAGCAAGCACGCTGCCTCGAACGAGATTGTTCTATAACCACGTATAAGCCTATTAGCCATCAGCCGTTGTAATTTATGTAGGATGGCAGTACTATGTGGCGTTAATGCATCGCACCAAACTGGTGCTCCGTACAGGGCCATGGACCTTATAACTCCCAGATATAGATTGCGACAACCGGTGCCGGCTCCTCCAAGGTTCGGTAAAAGACCTGCAAGTGCGGAAGCACACCGCATGACCCTGGGAACTAGCTGTCCAAAGTGCTCGTCGAACCGCCAGCGACTGTCCAGCACAAGGCCAAGATATTTTAATTTGGCACTAACTCCAATGCGGACACCGTCAACAATTATATGCGTGTCGGGAGGTGGAGCTCTACGAGGGCCGTGGAAGCAGATAGCTTCCGTTTTGTTGAGGGACACTTGCAGTCCGAGCATCCGAATCCTCCCGACAACCTGAGAAACACTAGCTGTTATCAATCGAATCGCGGCCGCAAGGTTATCACCGCGCGCCGTTACCAGTGTGTCATCTGCATAGCAAGTCACAGCGGCGCCAGGCAGCAACGCGCCTCTGAGCACCCAATCGTACCCGATGTTCCACAGGAGCGGGCCAAGGACCGACCCCTGCGGAACACCGCACGATATCTCCCTTAGGTGAGTGCTTGCGTCCTGCCCGACACATGTGACCTGTCTGCCTTCCAGGTACGATCCAATTAACCTACGTAGATATAGCGGCAACCCATGGTATCGTAGCGCCTCCATTATACATTCCCAGGGGAGGCTGTTGAAAGCGTTAGCAATGTCTAACGACACCGCCAACAGCACACCCCCCTGGGAAACAGCCTCACTTGCAAGAGTTTTGACACGCAAGATTGCATCCACCGTCGATTTTCCCTCGCGAAAGCCATACTGCACTGAAGAAAGGTCGGGACCATTCCTGGTCAGATGGTTGACCAACCGCCGCACGACGATGCGCTCCAAAAGCTTTCCCACTTCGTCCAACAGGACAATCGGACGATATGCAGATGGGGAGTCTAAAGGTCGTCCCTGCTTCCGTAGCAACACGAGGCGACCCATCTTCCACTGGGGAGGAAACTGGCCCAGCTCCATACATGCATCAAACAACCGCCTCAGCCTTACCCCTAACTCAGGCATCGCAAGCACCCAGACGCGACCAGGAATTCCATCCGGCCCCGGAGCAGTGTTCTTAGCTCGGAGCCGTCTTACAGCTGCATCCAGTTCAGCCTCAGTAATTGAAGGCACACTTACCTCATCACGACGTATTAAACCTGCCGGCGCTACAAATGGAGGTGAGTGCTCCGCCCTCTGCGGAAAAAGCTCTGACAATATTACCTCCAGAAACTGCGGCTGCAAGCTCTCAGTTATCGGGGGAGCCCAGGGACGCAGGCAGTTCAGCACCATGCGATAAGGACGTCCCCACGGATCACCGTCCAGAGTATTAAGGAGCTCCTCCCTCGCTCGTGACTTAGCCGCCCTGATGGCCGCTTGAAGAGCTTTCTTGGCCTCCTTGTACCTAGCGTACAGTTGTGCTTCCACAGCTTCCTCTCGTCTCTGACGCAGTCTTCGGTGTCTGGAATATTGGCGTCTCGCCGCTACACACTCTGACCGCAATCGCGCGATATCGCGGGACCACCAGTGTACTCTTCTCTTTGTAGGTTGCTGGCGAACTCGGGGCATAGCGGCGTCCGAGATGCGGGTCATAGCCTCCTGAAACCAGCGAGCTTCTTCGACAATGTCAACTTGCCCTTCCGACGACGAAGAGAGCCAAGACTCAACAACAGAGGCCTCTATCAGGGCCTCCTCATTAAGACGTTTCACAGCCCACCTGGGAGATGTTAAAGTTCTAGGGGCTGAGCTCGCGGGAGAGCGGCTGATGTCGAATCTGATGTACAGATGATCCGACAAACTTTCTTCTTCATCCATGACTCTCCAGTTATGAGTACGCCTGGCAACAGCAGGGCTGGCAAAGGTGACATCCACAATGGAGCCCCCCTGTCGCCGCACACAGGTATTAGTGGACCCCCGGTTGATGATTAAGAGGCCAGTCTCTATTGTCCATTCATGTAGGGCCCTGCCACGCAAGTCAGTGACGGGAGATCCCCATGCTATGGATTTAGCATTGAAATCTCCCGCCACCAACAAAAGACAGGGCAGCACCCGTCTGACCGAAGTGCTCAATCTATCTAGGAATTCTTCAAATTCAGCGAAGGTTCTGTTTGGGGAAAAGTAGACTCCCACTACCACAATTTCGCCCCACCTAACTACGACATACCCCGCGTCTCTCGTTACCACCGTCATGAGTGGAGCCCCTGCAGTTCCTGCTGAAACGACGGCAACTGTACCCGTTACATCCCCAGCCCAGTTATCTCGAGGGGGTACGAAGTACGGCTCAGCGACCACCGCTAGTTGAATAGACCACTCAGCCATAGTCTGCATGAAGAGATCTTGAGCTGCAGACGAGTGGTTAATATTAGTTTGGAGGAACCTATAAGCCATTCTTATTTACTTGATTCGCCACTCGGGAGGTCGTCGGTGCATCAGTGGCTACCGGCAACACCAGAGGTTGCGAAGGACCATAACCCTCCTTCCCCTTCTTCCTCTTGTTTTTTCCTTGTAGGGATGCTGGCTTGCGACAAGTCTTACCACCCACACGGTGCCCGGCAGGCTTGCCCATACCCGCACATACAGCACAATGGGGTTCAGCCTTACAACTGCTAGCTTTGTGACCCGGTTGACAACACCTGAAACACAACTGACTGCGGTCGATGTCTGAGGAGCATTTGGCACCCACGTGTCCTTCCAGCAGACATCTAAAACACCTCTGGGGTCTATCCGGCAGGACTTTGACATGAGCTACTACCCACCCCACTAACAAACGACGCCCATCATTGAGTTTCTTTGCCGCCGCCACTGGGCAGGAAACCACTGATGTATAGAGCCCTCTAAATCCAGGACGAACACCACTCGTCTTTACCTGATCAGGAGAGCATCCAGTAGCTTTGGCAATGGCAGCAGATATTTCCTCCTCTGTGACAGCCTCGTCTAAGCCAGATATACGAACGTCTGCGCACCTTATAGGCCGGGTCACTTTAACTTCCTCTGCAGTGACAACTGTTCTGATTTTGGCTGCCAGTGCATCGGCCTTCTCACCGCTGGCCGCTCCAGGGACCTCCAAGAGGTATCCACCAGCAGCCGTCTTTCTCCATCGGATTCCTGTTATCCCAATGTCGGCCACTTTTACCTCTGTTTTAATTTTCTTCAGGACGTCCACATAGGAGAGTCCCTTTTCCTTCGCATCCGGCTGCAGAGTAACAGATACCGCCGTCGTTTTGGGCGGCCGGAGATTCCGAGCCTTATCCTGTTTAGGAACAGGCTTCTTCCTCTTCACTTTGGCAGATTTCTCAGGCCTACCATTTTTCCCGATGCGCACCCATTCGCCTTCCGAAGGCTTGGGTGCCGGTTTCTTCGCTCTACGTTTCGCCTTACTTTTCACAGGTGCGGGATTAGCCGTTTTGGCCACGGGTTCCCTTGCCGCAATGTTGCTGCCACCCTTTCCTAGAGGTTGCTGGGAAGTAGTGGGCATGGGCGAATGCACCACAGGCGCCGCCTCCACTGGAACCACAGATAGGTGTCTAGGCACTACGTGCTCTTCAGACAGAAACTTCCCTTCCATGAGTTCTAAATGAGCCGCTAACATTTTCTCCATGCGAAGTGCCGTCTCCTGCATCGCCTCGTCTAATTTGTCAACCGTGACAAAAGTTTGAGGCTGCAACACCTGAGGGCGTTCTTCTCCCGTTATTCTTGCTGAGGCTGGGGGAATCATAGCAGCGGAAACGTGATTAGCCTTAAGCTCCGCCAGCTCTTTACGGAGTTGGGCAATCTCCTCTGCCTGTGCAGCCTCTTTAGCTGCAAGCATCGCATACGCCTCCTGCAGCTTCTTCACCTCTTCTGAGACAGTGCGGTTGCTCAGTTCTTTGACTACATCTGCAATAGACGTAGCCGCTTCATTGAGAGCGCGCTGGAATGTCCCTTTAAGATTTCTGGACTTTTTAGCGACATTCAGAATTACCTCGACATCATCGAGGACTCTTTTATTTAAGTCAGCAGCCAGCTGCTCCTCAGAACCAGGTGCCTCGGACTTCCTTGCAGCTCTCTCGTGCCTTGCTCGCAAGGCTACCTGTTCTATCTCTCTCTCCGCTCTCAGGCGAAGCGCTTCCTCTTCCAGGCGATTTACTTCCGCCTTGGCTTTCGCCAGGTTTACGTAATGCCCTGTTGTCGGAGGGCGACCTCTGCCTTTTTTCTTTGGTGCAGGGGAACATACCCCAGTCGCACCAGTTTCGGGCTCCGAGCCAGAGGATGAATCCGAGCGCAGATGGAGTCGATCTCTTCCTCTAAGCCTGCGAACGTCGGCAGGAGGAAAATCACTTCCCTCACTAGCCGTTACCATTGCAGGTCTGCTTACATCCGTAGCATCTGAGAGGCTCTCTTGCGGATCATTCCTCTCCTGGAATACGGCAGGCCAATCAGACGCAGCAGCACCATCTCCGGTGGTCGGGCCAACTTCTTCGTCACACATCCTAGGGTTAGTAGATTTTGTTAGTATTTTAGGTTTTGAACTTTTAATTTTGTTCCCACGAGTATGGGGGAAATAACGGTCCACCCAGGCAGTGCCCCCTGTACCTGGGTAAGCCTAGCGTAACCCGTCGGAGTGTCGGCCGGTTCTCCGACGGGGGTCGCACTCGTGACTGGTCCGCCCACCAGCCACGCATCCCCTCGCGGTGCGCCGCCGCTTGGGATTAGGGTAATTTTTTAGAGAGGTTTTCTTCCTCGCGGCCCAGGCGTTTAAGCCAAGGCCCTCGGTCCTATCTGGAGCAGCGAGACATGACCACAACACTCCAGAGAAGGATTACGAAGACGACGGAGGTAGGCAAGGCCAGATGGCCCGCCTACCTGCCCGACGGCAGTGTAACTGCACGCCAGGCCCGTCACATGCCCCGTCTTTGGTTCCCTCTGGCAAACAGAGAGACAGTAAACAAAGCATCCTCGTCATGCTCGTCAAGGTCCTCTTCCCTGTTTTGTTCAGGTGAGTCAATGTTATGTAACAATGTGTCCGTTATTTATTTCTTGTTAAGTCCAAGTTTTAGAAATTTTACTCGTGTGCTTAAAGTGCATTTTTTTTTTTAATTATATCCGTTTAATAATTTATTCTTGCAGTCTTTGCTTTTATTAATCCGTAGCCGTTTAAATTATCTTTCTAAGTGTCATACTTGCAGAGATATTAATTTTTATATGTTCTGTATAGTGCCGAGTTGATATACCCAATGCGCCCAATGGGCGGGTGGGCGGGCTCGTTTTTTCGTATTTTTCAAAATATCTTGAGTTCCCCTGGGAGTATCGCGGCGCTAGAGGTACCGTTCTCTTCGTTATCACGGCACGGACCTAGTGGTGTGCGCAGTCTGGGGTCGTCCAATAGAAAAATCTAAAGATAATATGTATTGAAAATTTTGTAAAATATTCCAGGTATAAATACCTTCCCAGAGGTTTTAGCTCTGCGCACACTGGTTCAGTTCGCGCCGCGAGGATCCCTGGAGGTCCCTGAGCCGGAATACTCGAAATTATGGCACTTTTCCATTCAACTTTTTAAATTACAAGTTCAATTTTTTGGAATATTTCACTAATTGTTTTTTTGAATTTTAGCACTGGTTTAGTTCACTTGTAGTGCTCCAGGCCCGCCACACTGACAGCGGTCGTATGCTGCTTGGAGCACTACATCTAAATATGATAAATATTTGTTAATTTTAATTCACCAAAAAATTCCTGAAAATTAATATATTCAAAAAATTGCACTATTCCGGTTTCTAATATCTCTGCAGAGGTATTCCTGGTAATAGCTAGTTGTTAATTTCCTATATTCATGTAAATATTTAAATAAGCACGGCCTATCTTGAAGAGTAACGGATTTTTCATCTAGGTTTATTGTAATTTAATCACTTATTATGTATTTTCCAGGTGTTCCAGGTTCGCAGTTCCGACGGGGAGACTGCACCGCAGGGATAACACCAGGTAAGTTTTGATTTTAATTAAAATTTGTATTTAATTTTAATTTTTTATATGTTTATAAAAAGCACTTTTTTCCCTATTAATTTCACTATGGACTGTGTCAAGACTTCACCTGATATTAATACTATGGAATATTCCCGGTATTAACTTGTTATAATTATTTAAATGTCGGAGTCTGACTTAAGTACGTAAGGACTCGCACGACTGAAACGGCACACTGGCCGCGCGACGCCTGTGTTCTATGAATTCAAATAAATGCCTAGTCAGCGCGGGCCGTTTTTTTTTCGTATTTTTCAAAATATCTTGAGTTCCCCTGGGAGTATCGCGGCGCTAGAGGTACCGTTCTCTTCGTTATCACGGCACGGACCTAGTGGTGTGCGCAGTCTGGGGTCGTCCAATAGAAAAATCTAAAGATAATATGTATTGAAAATTTTGTAAAATATTCCAGGTATAAATACCTTCCCAGAGGTTTTAGCTCTGCGCACACTGGTTCAGTTCGCGCCGCGAGGATCCCTGGAGGTCCCTGAGCCGGAATACTCGAAATTATGGCACTTTTCCATTCAACTTTTTAAATTACAAGTTCAATTTTTTGGAATATTTCACTAATTGTTTTTTTGAATTTTAGCACTGGTTTAGTTCACTTGTAGTGCTCCAGGCCCGCCACACTGACAGCGGTCGTATGCTGCTTGGAGCACTACATCTAAATATGATAAATATTTGTTAATTTTAATTCACCAAAAAATTCCTGAAAATTAATATATTCAAAAAATTGCACTATTCCGGTTTCTAATATCTCTGCAGAGGTATTCCTGGTAATAGCTAGTTGTTAATTTCCTATATTCATGTAAATATTTAAATAAGCACGGCCTATCTTGAAGAGTAACGGATTTTTCATCTAGGTTTATTGTAATTTAATCACTTATTATGTATTTTCCAGGTGTTCCAGGTTCGCAGTTCCGACGGGGAGACTGCACCGCAGGGATAACACCAGGTAAGTTTTGATTTTAATTAAAATTTGTATTTAATTTTAATTTTTTATATGTTTATAAAAAGCACTTTTTTCCCTATTAATTTCACTATGGACTGTGTCAAGACTTCACCTGATATTAATACTATGGAATATTCCCGGTATTAACTTGTTATAATTATTTAAATGTCGGAGTCTGACTTAAGTACGTAAGGACTCGCACGACTGAAACGGCACACTGGCCGCGCGACGCCTGTGTTCTATGAATTCAAATAAATGCCTAGTCAGCGCGGGCCGTTATTTTTTCGTATTTTTCAAAATATCTTGAGTTCCCCTGGGAGTATCGCGGCGCTAGAGGTACCGTTCTCTTCGTTATCACGGCACGGACCTAGTGGTGTGCGCAGTCTGGGGTCGTCCAATAGAAAAATCTAAAGATAATATGTATTGAAAATTTTGTAAAATATTCCAGGTATAAATACCTTCCCAGAGGTTTTAGCTCTGCGCACACTGGTTCAGTTCGCGCCGCGAGGATCCCTGGAGGTCCCTGAGCCGGAATACTCGAAATTATGGCACTTTTCCATTCAACTTTTTAAATTACAAGTTCAATTTTTTGGAATATTTCACTAATTGTTTTTTTGAATTTTAGCACTGGTTTAGTTCACTTGTAGTGCTCCAGGCCCGCCACACTGACAGCGGTCGTATGCTGCTTGGAGCACTACATCTAAATATGATAAATATTTGTTAATTTTAATTCACCAAAAAATTCCTGAAAATTAATATATTCAAAAAATTGCACTATTCCGGTTTCTAATATCTCTGCAGAGGTATTCCTGGTAATAGCTAGTTGTTAATTTCCTATATTCATGTAAATATTTAAATAAGCACGGCCTATCTTGAAGAGTAACGGATTTTTCATCTAGGTTTATTGTAATTTAATCACTTATTATGTATTTTCCAGGTGTTCCAGGTTCGCAGTTCCGACGGGGAGACTGCACCGCAGGGATAACACCAGGTAAGTTTTGATTTTAATTAAAATTTGTATTTAATTTTAATTTTTTATATGTTTATAAAAAGCACTTTTTTCCCTATTAATTTCACTATGGACTGTGTCAAGACTTCACCTGATATTAATACTATGGAATATTCCCGGTATTAACTTGTTATAATTATTTAAATGTCGGAGTCTGACTTAAGTACGTAAGGACTCGCACGACTGAAACGGCACACTGGCCGCGCGACGCCTGTGTTCTATGAATTCAAATAAATGCCTAGTCAGCGCGGGCCGTTTTTTTTTCGTATTTTTCAAAATATCTTGAGTTCCCCTGGGAGTATCGCGGCGCTAGAGGTACCGTTCTCTTCGTTATCACGGCACGGACCTAGTGGTGTGCGCAGTCTGGGGTCGTCCAATAGAAAAATCTAAAGATAATATGTATTGAAAATTTTGTAAAATATTCCAGGTATAAATACCTTCCCAGAGGTTTTAGCTCTGCGCACACTGGTTCAGTTCGCGCCGCGAGGATCCCTGGAGGTCCCTGAGCCGGAATACTCGAAATTATGGCACTTTTCCATTCAACTTTTTAAATTACAAGTTCAATTTTTTGGAATATTTCACTAATTGTTTTTTTGAATTTTAGCACTGGTTTAGTTCACTTGTAGTGCTCCAGGCCCGCCACACTGACAGCGGTCGTATGCTGCTTGGAGCACTACATCTAAATATGATAAATATTTGTTAATTTTAATTCACCAAAAAATTCCTGAAAATTAATATATTCAAAAAATTGCACTATTCCGGTTTCTAATATCTCTGCAGAGGTATTCCTGGTAATAGCTAGTTGTTAATTTCCTATATTCATGTAAATATTTAAATAAGCACGGCCTATCTTGAAGAGTAACGGATTTTTCATCTAGGTTTATTGTAATTTAATCACTTATTATGTATTTTCCAGGTGTTCCAGGTTCGCAGTTCCGACGGGGAGACTGCACCGCAGGGATAACACCAGGTAAGTTTTGATTTTAATTAAAATTTGTATTTAATTTTAATTTTTTATATGTTTATAAAAAGCACTTTTTTCCCTATTAATTTCACTATGGACTGTGTCAAGACTTCACCTGATATTAATACTATGGAATATTCCCGGTATTAACTTGTTATAATTATTTAAATGTCGGAGTCTGACTTAAGTACGTAAGGACTCGCACGACTGAAACGGCACACTGGCCGCGCGACGCCTGTGTTCTATGAATTCAAATAAATGCCTAGTCAGCGCGGGCCGTTATTTTTTCGTATTTTTCAAAATATCTTGAGTTCCCCTGGGAGTATCGCGGCGCTAGAGGTACCGTTCTCTTCGTTATCACGGCACGGACCTAGTGGTGTGCGCAGTCTGGGGTCGTCCAATAGAAAAATCTAAAGATAATATGTATTGAAAATTTTGTAAAATATTCCAGGTATAAATACCTTCCCAGAGGTTTTAGCTCTGCGCACACTGGTTCAGTTCGCGCCGCGAGGATCCCTGGAGGTCCCTGAGCCGGAATACTCGAAATTATGGCACTTTTCCATTCAACTTTTTAAATTACAAGTTCAATTTTTTGGAATATTTCACTAATTGTTTTTTTGAATTTTAGCACTGGTTTAGTTCACTTGTAGTGCTCCAGGCCCGCCACACTGACAGCGGTCGTATGCTGCTTGGAGCACTACATCTAAATATGATAAATATTTGTTAATTTTAATTCACCAAAAAATTCCTGAAAATTAATATATTCAAAAAATTGCACTATTCCGGTTTCTAATATCTCTGCAGAGGTATTCCTGGTAATAGCTAGTTGTTAATTTCCTATATTCATGTAAATATTTAAATAAGCACGGCCTATCTTGAAGAGTAACGGATTTTTCATCTAGGTTTATTGTAATTTAATCACTTATTATGTATTTTCCAGGTGTTCCAGGTTCGCAGTTCCGACGGGGAGACTGCACCGCAGGGATAACACCAGGTAAGTTTTGATTTTAATTAAAATTTGTATTTAATTTTAATTTTTTATATGTTTATAAAAAGCACTTTTTTCCCTATTAATTTCACTATGGACTGTGTCAAGACTTCACCTGATATTAATACTATGGAATATTCCCGGTATTAACTTGTTATAATTATTTAAATGTCGGAGTCTGACTTAAGTACGTAAGGACTCGCACGACTGAAACGGCACACTGGCCGCGCGACGCCTGTGTTCTATGAATTCAAATAAATGCCTAGTCAGCGCGGGCCGTTATTTTTTCGTATTTTTCAAAATATCTTGAGTTCCCCTGGGAGTATCGCGGCGCTAGAGGTACCGTTCTCTTCGTTATCACGGCACGGACCTAGTGGTGTGCGCAGTCTGGGGTCGTCCAATAGAAAAATCTAAAGATAATATGTATTGAAAATTTTGTAAAATATTCCAGGTATAAATACCTTCCCAGAGGTTTTAGCTCTGCGCACACTGGTTCAGTTCGCGCCGCGAGGATCCCTGGAGGTCCCTGAGCCGGAATACTCGAAATTATGGCACTTTTCCATTCAACTTTTTAAATTACAAGTTCAATTTTTTGGAATATTTCACTAATTGTTTTTTTGAATTTTAGCACTGGTTTAGTTCACTTGTAGTGCTCCAGGCCCGCCACACTGACAGCGGTCGTATGCTGCTTGGAGCACTACATCTAAATATGATAAATATTTGTTAATTTTAATTCACCAAAAAATTCCTGAAAATTAATATATTCAAAAAATTGCACTATTCCGGTTTCTAATATCTCTGCAGAGGTATTCCTGGTAATAGCTAGTTGTTAATTTCCTATATTCATGTAAATATTTAAATAAGCACGGCCTATCTTGAAGAGTAACGGATTTTTCATCTAGGTTTATTGTAATTTAATCACTTATTATGTATTTTCCAGGTGTTCCAGGTTCGCAGTTCCGACGGGGAGACTGCACCGCAGGGATAACACCAGGTAAGTTTTGATTTTAATTAAAATT
Organism: Saturnia pavonia; assembly: GCA_947532125.1. Taxonomy (NCBI): domain Eukaryota; kingdom Metazoa; phylum Arthropoda; class Insecta; order Lepidoptera; family Saturniidae; genus Saturnia; species Saturnia pavonia. Next base: position 92,085 of record OX383917.1, read on the forward strand.
TGTATTTAATTTTAATTTTTTATATGTTTATAAAAAGCACTTTTTTCCCTATTAATTTCACTATGGACTGTGTCAAGACTTCACCTGATATTAATACTATGGAATATTCCCGGTATTAACTTGTTATAATTATTTAAATGTCGGAGTCTGACTTAAGTACGTAAGGACTCGCACGACTGAAACGGCACACTGGCCGCGCGACGCCTGTGTTCTATGAATTCAAATAAATGCCTAGTCAGCGCGGGCCGTTATTTTTTCGTATTTTTCAAAATATCTTGAGTTCCCCTGGGAGTATCGCGGCGCTAGAGGTACCGTTCTCTTCGTTATCACGGCACGGACCTAGTGGTGTGCGCAGTCTGGGGTCGTCCAATAGAAAAATCTAAAGATAATATGTATTGAAAATTTTGTAAAATATTCCAGGTATAAATACCTTCCCAGAGGTTTTAGCTCTGCGCACACTGGTTCAGTTCGCGCCGCGAGGATCCCTGGAGGTCCCTGAGCCGGAATACTCGAAATTATGGCACTTTTCCATTCAACTTTTTAAATTACAAGTTCAATTTTTTGGAATATTTCACTAATTGTTTTTTTGAATTTTAGCACTGGTTTAGTTCACTTGTAGTGCTCCAGGCCCGCCACACTGACAGCGGTCGTATGCTGCTTGGAGCACTACATCTAAATATGATAAATATTTGTTAATTTTAATTCACCAAAAAATTCCTGAAAATTAATATATTCAAAAAATTGCACTATTCCGGTTTCTAATATCTCTGCAGAGGTATTCCTGGTAATAGCTAGTTGTTAATTTCCTATATTCATGTAAATATTTAAATAAGCACGGCCTATCTTGAAGAGTAACGGATTTTTCATCTAGGTTTATTGTAATTTAATCACTTATTATGTATTTTCCAGGTGTTCCAGGTTCGCAGTTCCGACGGGGAGACTGCACCGCAGGGATAACACCAGGTAAGTTTTGATTTTAATTAAAATTTGTATTTAATTTTAATTTTTTATATGTTTATAAAAAGCACTTTTTTCCCTATTAATTTCACTATGGACTGTGTCAAGACTTCACCTGATATTAATACTATGGAATATTCCCGGTATTAACTTGTTATAATTATTTAAATGTCGGAGTCTGACTTAAGTACGTAAGGACTCGCACGACTGAAACGGCACACTGGCCGCGCGACGCCTGTGTTCTATGAATTCAAATAAATGCCTAGTCAGCGCGGGCCGTTTTTTTTTCGTATTTTTCAAAATATCTTGAGTTCCCCTGGGAGTATCGCGGCGCTAGAGGTACCGTTCTCTTCGTTATCACGGCACGGACCTAGTGGTGTGCGCAGTCTGGGGTCGTCCAATAGAAAAATCTAAAGATAATATGTATTGAAAATTTTGTAAAATATTCCAGGTATAAATACCTTCCCAGAGGTTTTAGCTCTGCGCACACTGGTTCAGTTCGCGCCGCGAGGATCCCTGGAGGTCCCTGAGCCGGAATACTCGAAATTATGGCACTTTTCCATTCAACTTTTTAAATTACAAGTTCAATTTTTTGGAATATTTCACTAATTGTTTTTTTGAATTTTAGCACTGGTTTAGTTCACTTGTAGTGCTCCAGGCCCGCCACACTGACAGCGGTCGTATGCTGCTTGGAGCACTACATCTAAATATGATAAATATTTGTTAATTTTAATTCACCAAAAAATTCCTGAAAATTAATATATTCAAAAAATTGCACTATTCCGGTTTCTAATATCTCTGCAGAGGTATTCCTGGTAATAGCTAGTTGTTAATTTCCTATATTCATGTAAATATTTAAATAAGCACGGCCTATCTTGAAGAGTAACGGATTTTTCATCTAGGTTTATTGTAATTTAATCACTTATTATGTATTTTCCAGGTGTTCCAGGTTCGCAGTTCCGACGGGGAGACTGCACCGCAGGGATAACACCAGGTAAGTTTTGATTTTAATTAAAATTTGTATTTAATTTTAATTTTTTATATGTTTATAAAAAGCACTTTTTTCCCTATTAATTTCACTATGGACTGTGTCAAGACTTCACCTGATATTAATACTATGGAATATTCCCGGTATTAACTTGTTATAATTATTTAAATGTCGGAGTCTGACTTAAGTACGTAAGGACTCGCACGACTGAAACGGCACACTGGCCGCGCGACGCCTGTGTTCTATGAATTCAAATAAATGCCTAGTCAGCGCGGGCCGTTTTTTTTTCGTATTTTTCAAAATATCTTGAGTTCCCCTGGGAGTATCGCGGCGCTAGAGGTACCGTTCTCTTCGTTATCACGGCACGGACCTAGTGGTGTGCGCAGTCTGGGGTCGTCCAATAGAAAAATCTAAAGATAATATGTATTGAAAATTTTGTAAAATATTCCAGGTATAAATACCTTCCCAGAGGTTTTAGCTCTGCGCACACTGGTTCAGTTCGCGCCGCGAGGATCCCTGGAGGTCCCTGAGCCGGAATACTCGAAATTATGGCACTTTTCCATTCAACTTTTTAAATTACAAGTTCAATTTTTTGGAATATTTCACTAATTGTTTTTTTGAATTTTAGCACTGGTTTAGTTCACTTGTAGTGCTCCAGGCCCGCCACACTGACAGCGGTCGTATGCTGCTTGGAGCACTACATCTAAATATGATAAATATTTGTTAATTTTAATTCACCAAAAAATTCCTGAAAATTAATATATTCAAAAAATTGCACTATTCCGGTTTCTAATATCTCTGCAGAGGTATTCCTGGTAATAGCTAGTTGTTAATTTCCTATATTCATGTAAATATTTAAATAAGCACGGCCTATCTTGAAGAGTAACGGATTTTTCATCTAGGTTTATTGTAATTTAATCACTTATTATGTATTTTCCAGGTGTTCCAGGTTCGCAGTTCCGACGGGGAGACTGCACCGCAGGGATAACACCAGGTAAGTTTTGATTTTAATTAAAATTTGTATTTAATTTTAATTTTTTATATGTTTATAAAAAGCACTTTTTTCCCTATTAATTTCACTATGGACTGTGTCAAGACTTCACCTGATATTAATACTATGGAATATTCCCGGTATTAACTTGTTATAATTATTTAAATGTCGGAGTCTGACTTAAGTACGTAAGGACTCGCACGACTGAAACGGCACACTGGCCGCGCGACGCCTGTGTTCTATGAATTCAAATAAATGCCTAGTCAGCGCGGGCCGTTTTTTTTTCGTATTTTTCAAAATATCTTGAGTTCCCCTGGGAGTATCGCGGCGCTAGAGGTACCGTTCTCTTCGTTATCACGGCACGGACCTAGTGGTGTGCGCAGTCTGGGGTCGTCCAATAGAAAAATCTAAAGATAATATGTATTGAAAATTTTGTAAAATATTCCAGGTATAAATACCTTCCCAGAGGTTTTAGCTCTGCGCACACTGGTTCAGTTCGCGCCGCGAGGATCCCTGGAGGTCCCTGAGCCGGAATACTCGAAATTATGGCACTTTTCCATTCAACTTTTTAAATTACAAGTTCAATTTTTTGGAATATTTCACTAATTGTTTTTTTGAATTTTAGCACTGGTTTAGTTCACTTGTAGTGCTCCAGGCCCGCCACACTGACAGCGGTCGTATGCTGCTTGGAGCACTACATCTAAATATGATAAATATTTGTTAATTTTAATTCACCAAAAAATTCCTGAAAATTAATATATTCAAAAAATTGCACTATTCCGGTTTCTAATATCTCTGCAGAGGTATTCCTGGTAATAGCTAGTTGTTAATTTCCTATATTCATGTAAATATTTAAATAAGCACGGCCTATCTTGAAGAGTAACGGATTTTTCATCTAGGTTTATTGTAATTTAATCACTTATTATGTATTTTCCAGGTGTTCCAGGTTCGCAGTTCCGACGGGGAGACTGCACCGCAGGGATAACACCAGGTAAGTTTTGATTTTAATTAAAATTTGTATTTAATTTTAATTTTTTATATGTTTATAAAAAGCACTTTTTTCCCTATTAATTTCACTATGGACTGTGTCAAGACTTCACCTGATATTAATACTATGGAATATTCCCGGTATTAACTTGTTATAATTATTTAAATGTCGGAGTCTGACTTAAGTACGTAAGGACTCGCACGACTGAAACGGCACACTGGCCGCGCGACGCCTGTGTTCTATGAATTCAAATAAATGCCTAGTCAGCGCGGGCCGTTATTTTTTCGTATTTTTCAAAATATCTTGAGTTCCCCTGGGAGTATCGCGGCGCTAGAGGTACCGTTCTCTTCGTTATCACGGCACGGACCTAGTGGTGTGCGCAGTCTGGGGTCGTCCAATAGAAAAATCTAAAGATAATATGTATTGAAAATTTTGTAAAATATTCCAGGTATAAATACCTTCCCAGAGGTTTTAGCTCTGCGCACACTGGTTCAGTTCGCGCCGCGAGGATCCCTGGAGGTCCCTGAGCCGGAATACTCGAAATTATGGCACTTTTCCATTCAACTTTTTAAATTACAAGTTCAATTTTTTGGAATATTTCACTAATTGTTTTTTTGAATTTTAGCACTGGTTTAGTTCACTTGTAGTGCTCCAGGCCCGCCACACTGACAGCGGTCGTATGCTGCTTGGAGCACTACATCTAAATATGATAAATATTTGTTAATTTTAATTCACCAAAAAATTCCTGAAAATTAATATATTCAAAAAATTGCACTATTCCGGTTTCTAATATCTCTGCAGAGGTATTCCTGGTAATAGCTAGTTGTTAATTTCCTATATTCATGTAAATATTTAAATAAGCACGGCCTATCTTGAAGAGTAACGGATTTTTCATCTAGGTTTATTGTAATTTAATCACTTATTATGTATTTTCCAGGTGTTCCAGGTTCGCAGTTCCGACGGGGAGACTGCACCGCAGGGATAACACCAGGTAAGTTTTGATTTTAATTAAAATTTGTATTTAATTTTAATTTTTTATATGTTTATAAAAAGCACTTTTTTCCCTATTAATTTCACTATGGACTGTGTCAAGACTTCACCTGATATTAATACTATGGAATATTCCCGGTATTAACTTGTTATAATTATTTAAATGTCGGAGTCTGACTTAAGTACGTAAGGACTCGCACGACTGAAACGGCACACTGGCCGCGCGACGCCTGTGTTCTATGAATTCAAATAAATGCCTAGTCAGCGCGGGCCGTTATTTTTTCGTATTTTTCAAAATATCTTGAGTTCCCCTGGGAGTATCGCGGCGCTAGAGGTACCGTTCTCTTCGTTATCACGGCACGGACCTAGTGGTGTGCGCAGTCTGGGGTCGTCCAATAGAAAAATCTAAAGATAATATGTATTGAAAATTTTGTAAAATATTCCAGGTATAAATACCTTCCCAGAGGTTTTAGCTCTGCGCACACTGGTTCAGTTCGCGCCGCGAGGATCCCTGGAGGTCCCTGAGCCGGAATACTCGAAATTATGGCACTTTTCCATTCAACTTTTTAAATTACAAGTTCAATTTTTTGGAATATTTCACTAATTGTTTTTTTGAATTTTAGCACTGGTTTAGTTCACTTGTAGTGCTCCAGGCCCGCCACACTGACAGCGGTCGTATGCTGCTTGGAGCACTACATCTAAATATGATAAATATTTGTTAATTTTAATTCACCAAAAAATTCCTGAAAATTAATATATTCAAAAAATTGCACTATTCCGGTTTCTAATATCTCTGCAGAGGTATTCCTGGTAATAGCTAGTTGTTAATTTCCTATATTCATGTAAATATTTAAATAAGCACGGCCTATCTTGAAGAGTAACGGATTTTTCATCTAGGTTTATTGTAATTTAATCACTTATTATGTATTTTCCAGGTGTTCCAGGTTCGCAGTTCCGACGGGGAGACTGCACCGCAGGGATAACACCAGGTAAGTTTTGATTTTAATTAAAATTTGTATTTAATTTTAATTTTTTATATGTTTATAAAAAGCACTTTTTTCCCTATTAATTTCACTATGGACTGTGTCAAGACTTCACCTGATATTAATACTATGGAATATTCCCGGTATTAACTTGTTATAATTATTTAAATGTCGGAGTCTGACTTAAGTACGTAAGGACTCGCACGACTGAAACGGCACACTGGCCGCGCGACGCCTGTGTTCTATGAATTCAAATAAATGCCTAGTCAGCGCGGGCCGTTTTTTTTTCGTATTTTTCAAAATATCTTGAGTTCCCCTGGGAGTATCGCGGCGCTAGAGGTACCGTTCTCTTCGTTATCACGGCACGGACCTAGTGGTGTGCGCAGTCTGGGGTCGTCCAATAGAAAAATCTAAAGATAATATGTATTGAAAATTTTGTAAAATATTCCAGGTATAAATACCTTCCCAGAGGTTTTAGCTCTGCGCACACTGGTTCAGTTCGCGCCGCGAGGATCCCTGGAGGTCCCTGAGCCGGAATACTCGAAATTATGGCACTTTTCCATTCAACTTTTTAAATTACAAGTTCAATTTTTTGGAATATTTCACTAATTGTTTTTTTGAATTTTAGCACTGGTTTAGTTCACTTGTAGTGCTCCAGGCCCGCCACACTGACAGCGGTCGTATGCTGCTTGGAGCACTACATCTAAATATGATAAATATTTGTTAATTTTAATTCACCAAAAAATTCCTGAAAATTAATATATTCAAAAAATTGCACTATTCCGGTTTCTAATATCTCTGCAGAGGTATTCCTGGTAATAGCTAGTTGTTAATTTCCTATATTCATGTAAATATTTAAATAAGCACGGCCTATCTTGAAGAGTAACGGATTTTTCATCTAGGTTTATTGTAATTTAATCACTTATTATGTATTTTCCAGGTGTTCCAGGTTCGCAGTTCCGACGGGGAGACTGCACCGCAGGGATAACACCAGGTAAGTTTTGATTTTAATTAAAATTTGTATTTAATTTTAATTTTTTATATGTTTATAAAAAGCACTTTTTTCCCTATTAATTTCACTATGGACTGTGTCAAGACTTCACCTGATATTAATACTATGGAATATTCCCGGTATTAACTTGTTATAATTATTTAAATGTCGGAGTCTGACTTAAGTACGTAAGGACTCGCACGACTGAAACGGCACACTGGCCGCGCGACGCCTGTGTTCTATGAATTCAAATAAATGCCTAGTCAGCGCGGGCCGTTATTTTTTCGTATTTTTCAAAATATCTTGAGTTCCCCTGGGAGTATCGCGGCGCTAGAGGTACCGTTCTCTTCGTTATCACGGCACGGACCTAGTGGTGTGCGCAGTCTGGGGTCGTCCAATAGAAAAATCTAAAGATAATATGTATTGAAAATTTTGTAAAATATTCCAGGTATAAATACCTTCCCAGAGGTTTTAGCTCTGCGCACACTGGTTCAGTTCGCGCCGCGAGGATCCCTGGAGGTCCCTGAGCCGGAATACTCGAAATTATGGCACTTTTCCATTCAACTTTTTAAATTACAAGTTCAATTTTTTGGAATATTTCACTAATTGTTTTTTTGAATTTTAGCACTGGTTTAGTTCACTTGTAGTGCTCCAGGCCCGCCACACTGACAGCGGTCGTATGCTGCTTGGAGCACTACATCTAAATATGATAAATATTTGTTAATTTTAATTCACCAAAAAATTCCTGAAAATTAATATATTCAAAAAATTGCACTATTCCGGTTTCTAATATCTCTGCAGAGGTATTCCTGGTAATAGCTAGTTGTTAATTTCCTATATTCATGTAAATATTTAAATAAGCACGGCCTATCTTGAAGAGTAACGGATTTTTCATCTAGGTTTATTGTAATTTAATCACTTATTATGTATTTTCCAGGTGTTCCAGGTTCGCAGTTCCGACGGGGAGACTGCACCGCAGGGATAACACCAGGTAAGTTTTGATTTTAATTAAAATTTGTATTTAATTTTAATTTTTTATATGTTTATAAAAAGCACTTTTTTCCCTATTAATTTCACTATGGACTGTGTCAAGACTTCACCTGATATTAATACTATGGAATATTCCCGGTATTAACTTGTTATAATTATTTAAATGTCGGAGTCTGACTTAAGTACGTAAGGACTCGCACGACTGAAACGGCACACTGGCCGCGCGACGCCTGTGTTCTATGAATTCAAATAAATGCCTAGTCAGCGCGGGCCGTTTTTTTTTCGTATTTTTCAAAATATCTTGAGTTCCCCTGGGAGTATCGCGGCGCTAGAGGTACCGTTCTCTTCGTTATCACGGCACGGACCTAGTGGTGTGCGCAGTCTGGGGTCGTCCAATAGAAAAATCTAAAGATAATATGTATTGAAAATTTTGTAAAATATTCCAGGTATAAATACCTTCCCAGAGGTTTTAGCTCTGCGCACACTGGTTCAGTTCGCGCCGCGAGGATCCCTGGAGGTCCCTGAGCCGGAATACTCGAAATTATGGCACTTTTCCATTCAACTTTTTAAATTACAAGTTCAATTTTTTGGAATATTTCACTAATTGTTTTTTTGAATTTTAGCACTGGTTTAGTTCACTTGTAGTGCTCCAGGCCCGCCACACTGACAGCGGTCGTATGCTGCTTGGAGCACTACATCTAAATATGATAAATATTTGTTAATTTTAATTCACCAAAAAATTCCTGAAAATTAATATATTCAAAAAATTGCACTATTCCGGTTTCTAATATCTCTGCAGAGGTATTCCTGGTAATAGCTAGTTGTTAATTTCCTATATTCATGTAAATATTTAAATAAGCACGGCCTATCTTGAAGAGTAACGGATTTTTCATCTAGGTTTATTGTAATTTAATCACTTATTATGTATTTTCCAGGTGTTCCAGGTTCGCAGTTCCGACGGGGAGACTGCACCGCAGGGATAACACCAGGTAAGTTTTGATTTTAATTAAAATTTGTATTTAATTTTAATTTTTTATATGTTTATAAAAAGCACTTTTTTCCCTATTAATTTCACTATGGACTGTGTCAAGACTTCACCTGATATTAATACTATGGAATATTCCCGGTATTAACTTGTTATAATTATTTAAATGTCGGAGTCTGACTTAAGTACGTAAGGACTCGCACGACTGAAACGGCACACTGGCCGCGCGACGCCTGTGTTCTATGAATTCAAATAAATGCCTAGTCAGCGCGGGCCGTTATTTTTTCGTATTTTTCAAAATATCTTGAGTTCCCCTGGGAGTATCGCGGCGCTAGAGGTACCGTTCTCTTCGTTATCACGGCACGGACCTAGTGGTGTGCGCAGTCTGGGGTCGTCCAATAGAAAAATCTAAAGATAATATGTATTGAAAATTTTGTAAAATATTCCAGGTATAAATACCTTCCCAGAGGTTTTAGCTCTGCGCACACTGGTTCAGTTCGCGCCGCGAGGATCCCTGGAGGTCCCTGAGCCGGAATACTCGAAATTATGGCACTTTTCCATTCAACTTTTTAAATTACAAGTTCAATTTTTTGGAATATTTCACTAATTGTTTTTTTGAATTTTAGCACTGGTTTAGTTCACTTGTAGTGCTCCAGGCCCGCCACACTGACAGCGGTCGTATGCTGCTTGGAGCACTACATCTAAATATGATAAATATTTGTTAATTTTAATTCACCAAAAAATTCCTGAAAATTAATATATTCAAAAAATTGCACTATTCCGGTTTCTAATATCTCTGCAGAGGTATTCCTGGTAATAGCTAGTTGTTAATTTCCTATATTCATGTAAATATTTAAATAAGCACGGCCTATCTTGAAGAGTAACGGATTTTTCATCTAGGTTTATTGTAATTTAATCACTTATTATGTATTTTCCAGGTGTTCCAGGTTCGCAGTTCCGACGGGGAGACTGCACCGCAGGGATAACACCAGGTAAGTTTTGATTTTAATTAAAATTTGTATTTAATTTTAATTTTTTATATGTTTATAAAAAGCACTTTTTTCCCTATTAATTTCACTATGGACTGTGTCAAGACTTCACCTGATATTAATACTATGGAATATTCCCGGTATTAACTTGTTATAATTATTTAAATGTCGGAGTCTGACTTAAGTACGTAAGGACTCGCACGACTGAAACGGCACACTGGCCGCGCGACGCCTGTGTTCTATGAATTCAAATAAATGCCTAGTCAGCGCGGGCCGTTATTTTTTCGTATTTTTCAAAATATCTTGAGTTCCCCTGGGAGTATCGCGGCGCTAGAGGTACCGTTCTCTTCGTTATCACGGCACGGACCTAGTGGTGTGCGCAGTCTGGGGTCGTCCAATAGAAAAATCTAAAGATAATATGTATTGAAAATTTTGTAAAATATTCCAGGTATAAATACCTTCCCAGAGGTTTTAGCTCTGCGCACACTGGTTCAGTTCGCGCCGCGAGGATCCCTGGAGGTCCCTGAGCCGGAATACTCGAAATTATGGCACTTTTCCATTCAACTTTTTAAATTACAAGTTCAATTTTTTGGAATATTTCACTAATTGTTTTTTTGAATTTTAGCACTGGTTTAGTTCACTTGTAGTGCTCCAGGCCCGCCACACTGACAGCGGTCGTATGCTGCTTGGAGCACTACATCTAAATATGATAAATATTTGTTAATTTTAATTCACCAAAAAATTCCTGAAAATTAATATATTCAAAAAATTGCACTATTCCGGTTTCTAATATCTCTGCAGAGGTATTCCTGGTAATAGCTAGTTGTTAATTTCCTATATTCATGTAAATATTTAAATAAGCACGGCCTATCTTGAAGAGTAACGGATTTTTCATCTAGGTTTATTGTAATTTAATCACTTATTATGTATTTTCCAGGTGTTCCAGGTTCGCAGTTCCGACGGGGAGACTGCACCGCAGGGATAACACCAGGTAAGTTTTGATTTTAATTAAAATTTGTATTTAATTTTAATTTTTTATATGTTTATAAAAAGCACTTTTTTCCCTATTAATTTCACTATGGACTGTGTCAAGACTTCACCTGATATTAATACTATGGAATATTCCCGGTATTAACTTGTTATAATTATTTAAATGTCGGAGTCTGACTTAAGTACGTAAGGACTCGCACGACTGAAACGGCACACTGGCCGCGCGACGCCTGTGTTCTATGAATTCAAATAAATGCCTAGTCAGCGCGGGCCGTTTTTTTTTCGTATTTTTCAAAATATCTTGAGTTCCCCTGGGAGTATCGCGGCGCTAGAGGTACCGTTCTCTTCGTTATCACGGCACGGACCTAGTGGTGTGCGCAGTCTGGGGTCGTCCAATAGAAAAATCTAAAGATAATATGTATTGAAAATTTTGTAAAATATTCCAGGTATAAATACCTTCCCAGAGGTTTTAGCTCTGCGCACACTGGTTCAGTTCGCGCCGCGAGGATCCCTGGAGGTCCCTGAGCCGGAATACTCGAAATTATGGCACTTTTCCATTCAACTTTTTAAATTACAAGTTCAATTTTTTGGAATATTTCACTAATTGTTTTTTTGAATTTTAGCACTGGTTTAGTTCACTTGTAGTGCTCCAGGCCCGCCACACTGACAGCGGTCGTATGCTGCTTGGAGCACTACATCTAAATATGATAAATATTTGTTAATTTTAATTCACCAAAAAATTCCTGAAAATTAATATATTCAAAAAATTGCACTATTCCGGTTTCTAATATCTCTGCAGAGGTATTCCTGGTAATAGCTAGTTGTTAATTTCCTATATTCATGTAAATATTTAAATAAGCACGGCCTATCTTGAAGAGTAACGGATTTTTCATCTAGGTTTATTGTAATTTAATCACTTATTATGTATTTTCCAGGTGTTCCAGGTTCGCAGTTCCGACGGGGAGACTGCACCGCAGGGATAACACCAGGTAAGTTTTGATTTTAATTAAAATTTGTATTTAATTTTAATTTTTTATATGTTTATAAAAAGCACTTTTTTCCCTATTAATTTCACTATGGACTGTGTCAAGACTTCACCTGATATTAATACTATGGAATATTCCCGGTATTAACTTGTTATAATTATTTAAATGTCGGAGTCTGACTTAAGTACGTAAGGACTCGCACGACTGAAACGGCACACTGGCCGCGCGACGCCTGTGTTCTATGAATTCAAATAAATGCCTAGTCAGCGCGGGCCGTTATTTTTTCGTATTTTTCAAAATATCTTGAGTTCCCCTGGGAGTATCGCGGCGCTAGAGGTACCGTTCTCTTCGTTATCACGGCACGGACCTAGTGGTGTGCGCAGTCTGGGGTCGTCCAATAGAAAAATCTAAAGATAATATGTATTGAAAATTTTGTAAAATATTCCAGGTATAAATACCTTCCCAGAGGTTTTAGCTCTGCGCACACTGGTTCAGTTCGCGCCGCGAGGATCCCTGGAGGTCCCTGAGCCGGAATACTCGAAATTATGGCACTTTTCCATTCAACTTTTTAAATTACAAGTTCAATTTTTTGGAATATTTCACTAATTGTTTTTTTGAATTTTAGCACTGGTTTAGTTCACTTGTAGTGCTCCAGGCCCGCCACACTGACAGCGGTCGTATGCTGCTTGGAGCACTACATCTAAATATGATAAATATTTGTTAATTTTAATTCACCAAAAAATTCCTGAAAATTAATATATTCAAAAAATTGCACTATTCCGGTTTCTAATATCTCTGCAGAGGTATTCCTGGTAATAGCTAGTTGTTAATTTCCTATATTCATGTAAATATTTAAATAAGCACGGCCTATCTTGAAGAGTAACGGATTTTTCATCTAGGTTTATTGTAATTTAATCACTTATTATGTATTTTCCAGGTGTTCCAGGTTCGCAGTTCCGACGGGGAGACTGCACCGCAGGGATAACACCAGGTAAGTTTTGATTTTAATTAAAATTTGTATTTAATTTTAATTTTTTATATGTTTATAAAAAGCACTTTTTTCCCTATTAATTTCACTATGGACTGTGTCAAGACTTCACCTGATATTAATACTATGGAATATTCCCGGTATTAACTTGTTATAATTATTTAAATGTCGGAGTCTGACTTAAGTACGTAAGGACTCGCACGACTGAAACGGCACACTGGCCGCGCGACGCCTGTGTTCTATGAATTCAAATAAATGCCTAGTCAGCGCGGGCCGTTATTTTTTCGTATTTTTCAAAATATCTTGAGTTCCCCTGGGAGTATCGCGGCGCTAGAGGTACCGTTCTCTTCGTTATCACGGCACGGACCTAGTGGTGTGCGCAGTCTGGGGTCGTCCAATAGAAAAATCTAAAGATAATATGTATTGAAAATTTTGTAAAATATTCCAGGTATAAATACCTTCCCAGAGGTTTTAGCTCTGCGCACACTGGTTCAGTTCGCGCCGCGAGGATCCCTGGAGGTCCCTGAGCCGGAATACTCGAAATTATGGCACTTTTCCATTCAACTTTTTAAATTACAAGTTCAATTTTTTGGAATATTTCACTAATTGTTTTTTTGAATTTTAGCACTGGTTTAGTTCACTTGTAGTGCTCCAGGCCCGCCACACTGACAGCGGTCGTATGCTGCTTGGAGCACTACATCTAAATATGATAAATATTTGTTAATTTTAATTCACCAAAAAATTCCTGAAAATTAATATATTCAAAAAATTGCACTATTCCGGTTTCTAATATCTCTGCAGAGGTATTCCTGGTAATAGCTAGTTGTTAATTTCCTATATTCATGTAAATATTTAAATAAGCACGGCCTATCTTGAAGAGTAACGGATTTTTCATCTAGGTTTATTGTAATTTAATCACTTATTATGTATTTTCCAGGTGTTCCAGGTTCGCAGTTCCGACGGGGAGACTGCACCGCAGGGATAACACCAGGTAAGTTTTGATTTTAATTAAAATTTGTATTTAATTTTAATTTTTTATATGTTTATAAAAAGCACTTTTTTCCCTATTAATTTCACTATGGACTGTGTCAAGACTTCACCTGATATTAATACTATGGAATATTCCCGGTATTAACTTGTTATAATTATTTAAATGTCGGAGTCTGACTTAAGTACGTAAGGACTCGCACGACTGAAACGGCACACTGGCCGCGCGACGCCTGTGTTCTATGAATTCAAATAAATGCCTAGTCAGCGCGGGCCGTTATTTTTTCGTATTTTTCAAAATATCTTGAGTTCCCCTGGGAGTATCGCGGCGCTAGAGGTACCGTTCTCTTCGTTATCACGGCACGGACCTAGTGGTGTGCGCAGTCTGGGGTCGTCCAATAGAAAAATCTAAAGATAATATGTATTGAAAATTTTGTAAAATATTCCAGGTATAAATACCTTCCCAGAGGTTTTAGCTCTGCGCACACTGGTTCAGTTCGCGCCGCGAGGATCCCTGGAGGTCCCTGAGCCGGAATACTCGAAATTATGGCACTTTTCCATTCAACTTTTTAAATTACAAGTTCAATTTTTTGGAATATTTCACTAATTGTTTTTTTGAATTTTAGCACTGGTTTAGTTCACTTGTAGTGCTCCAGGCCCGCCACACTGACAGCGGTCGTATGCTGCTTGGAGCACTACATCTAAATATGATAAATATTTGTTAATTTTAATTCACCAAAAAATTCCTGAAAATTAATATATTCAAAAAATTGCACTATTCCGGTTTCTAATATCTCTGCAGAGGTATTCCTGGTAATAGCTAGTTGTTAATTTCCTATATTCATGTAAATATTTAAATAAGCACGGCCTATCTTGAAGAGTAACGGATTTTTCATCTAGGTTTATTGTAATTTAATCACTTATTATGTATTTTCCAGGTGTTCCAGGTTCGCAGTTCCGACGGGGAGACTGCACCGCAGGGATAACACCAGGTAAGTTTTGATTTTAATTAAAATTTGTATTTAATTTTAATTTTTTATATGTTTATAAAAAGCACTTTTTTCCCTATTAATTTCACTATGGACTGTGTCAAGACTTCACCTGATATTAATACTATGGAATATTCCCGGTATTAACTTGTTATAATTATTTAAATGTCGGAGTCTGACTTAAGTACGTAAGGACTCGCACGACTGAAACGGCACACTGGCCGCGCGACGCCTGTGTTCTATGAATTCAAATAAATGCCTAGTCAGCGCGGGCCGTTTTTTTTTCGTATTTTTCAAAATATCTTGAGTTCCCCTGGGAGTATCGCGGCGCTAGAGGTACCGTTCTCTTCGTTATCACGGCACGGACCTAGTGGTGTGCGCAGTCTGGGGTCGTCCAATAGAAAAATCTAAAGATAATATGTATTGAAAATTTTGTAAAATATTCCAGGTATAAATACCTTCCCAGAGGTTTTAGCTCTGCGCACACTGGTTCAGTTCGCGCCGCGAGGATCCCTGGAGGTCCCTGAGCCGGAATACTCGAAATTATGGCACTTTTCCATTCAACTTTTTAAATTACAAGTTCAATTTTTTGGAATATTTCACTAATTGTTTTTTTGAATTTTAGCACTGGTTTAGTTCACTTGTAGTGCTCCAGGCCCGCCACACTGACAGCGGTCGTATGCTGCTTGGAGCACTACATCTAAATATGATAAATATTTGTTAATTTTAATTCACCAAAAAATTCCTGAAAATTAATATATTCAAAAAATTGCACTATTCCGGTTTCTAATATCTCTGCAGAGGTATTCCTGGTAATAGCTAGTTGTTAATTTCCTATATTCATGTAAATATTTAAATAAGCACGGCCTATCTTGAAGAGTAACGGATTTTTCATCTAGGTTTATTGTAATTTAATCACTTATTATGTATTTTCCAGGTGTTCCAGGTTCGCAGTTCCGACGGGGAGACTGCACCGCAGGGATAACACCAGGTAAGTTTTGATTTTAATTAAAATTTGTATTTAATTTTAATTTTTTATATGTTTATAAAAAGCACTTTTTTCCCTATTAATTTCACTATGGACTGTGTCAAGACTTCACCTGATATTAATACTATGGAATATTCCCGGTATTAACTTGTTATAATTATTTAAATGTCGGAGTCTGACTTAAGTACGTAAGGACTCGCACGACTGAAACGGCACACTGGCCGCGCGACGCCTGTGTTCTATGAATTCAAATAAATGCCTAGTCAGCGCGGGCCGTTTTTTTTTCGTATTTTTCAAAATATCTTGAGTTCCCCTGGGAGTATCGCGGCGCTAGAGGTACCGTTCTCTTCGTTATCACGGCACGGACCTAGTGGTGTGCGCAGTCTGGGGTCGTCCAATAGAAAAATCTAAAGATAATATGTATTGAAAATTTTGTAAAATATTCCAGGTATAAATACCTTCCCAGAGGTTTTAGCTCTGCGCACACTGGTTCAGTTCGCGCCGCGAGGATCCCTGGAGGTCCCTGAGCCGGAATACTCGAAATTATGGCACTTTTCCATTCAACTTTTTAAATTACAAGTTCAATTTTTTGGAATATTTCACTAATTGTTTTTTTGAATTTTAGCACTGGTTTAGTTCACTTGTAGTGCTCCAGGCCCGCCACACTGACAGCGGTCGTATGCTGCTTGGAGCACTACATCTAAATATGATAAATATTTGTTAATTTTAATTCACCAAAAAATTCCTGAAAATTAATATATTCAAAAAATTGCACTATTCCGGTTTCTAATATCTCTGCAGAGGTATTCCTGGTAATAGCTAGTTGTTAATTTCCTATATTCATGTAAATATTTAAATAAGCACGGCCTATCTTGAAGAGTAACGGATTTTTCATCTAGGTTTATTGTAATTTAATCACTTATTATGTATTTTCCAGGTGTTCCAGGTTCGCAGTTCCGACGGGGAGACTGCACCGCAGGGATAACACCAGGTAAGTTTTGATTTTAATTAAAATTTGTATTTAATTTTAATTTTTTATATGTTTATAAAAAGCACTTTTTTCCCTATTAATTTCACTATGGACTGTGTCAAGACTTCACCTGATATTAATACTATGGAATATTCCCGGTATTAACTTGTTATAATTATTTAAATGTCGGAGTCTGACTTAAGTACGTAAGGACTCGCACGACTGAAACGGCACACTGGCCGCGCGACGCCTGTGTTCTATGAATTCAAATAAATGCCTAGTCAGCGCGGGCCGTTTTTTTTTCGTATTTTTCAAAATATCTTGAGTTCCCCTGGGAGTATCGCGGCGCTAGAGGTACCGTTCTCTTCGTTATCACGGCACGGACCTAGTGGTGTGCGCAGTCTGGGGTCGTCCAATAGAAAAATCTAAAGATAATATGTATTGAAAATTTTGTAAAATATTCCAGGTATAAATACCTTCCCAGAGGTTTTAGCTCTGCGCACACTGGTTCAGTTCGCGCCGCGAGGATCCCTGGAGGTCCCTGAGCCGGAATACTCGAAATTATGGCACTTTTCCATTCAACTTTTTAAATTACAAGTTCAATTTTTTGGAATATTTCACTAATTGTTTTTTTGAATTTTAGCACTGGTTTAGTTCACTTGTAGTGCTCCAGGCCCGCCACACTGACAGCGGTCGTATGCTGCTTGGAGCACTACATCTAAATATGATAAATATTTGTTAATTTTAATTCACCAAAAAATTCCTGAAAATTAATATATTCAAAAAATTGCACTATTCCGGTTTCTAATATCTCTGCAGAGGTATTCCTGGTAATAGCTAGTTGTTAATTTCCTATATTCATGTAAATATTTAAATAAGCACGGCCTATCTTGAAGAGTAACGGATTTTTCATCTAGGTTTATTGTAATTTAATCACTTATTATGTATTTTCCAGGTGTTCCAGGTTCGCAGTTCCGACGGGGAGACTGCACCGCAGGGATAACACCAGGTAAGTTTTGATTTTAATTAAAATTTGTATTTAATTTTAATTTTTTATATGTTTATAAAAAGCACTTTTTTCCCTATTAATTTCACTATGGACTGTGTCAAGACTTCACCTGATATTAATACTATGGAATATTCCCGGTATTAACTTGTTATAATTATTTAAATGTCGGAGTCTGACTTAAGTACGTAAGGACTCGCACGACTGAAACGGCACACTGGCCGCGCGACGCCTGTGTTCTATGAATTCAAATAAATGCCTAGTCAGCGCGGGCCGTTTTTTTTTCGTATTTTTCAAAATATCTTGAGTTCCCCTGGGAGTATCGCGGCGCTAGAGGTACCGTTCTCTTCGTTATCACGGCACGGACCTAGTGGTGTGCGCAGTCTGGGGTCGTCCAATAGAAAAATCTAAAGATAATATGTATTGAAAATTTTGTAAAATATTCCAGGTATAAATACCTTCCCAGAGGTTTTAGCTCTGCGCACACTGGTTCAGTTCGCGCCGCGAGGATCCCTGGAGGTCCCTGAGCCGGAATACTCGAAATTATGGCACTTTTCCATTCAACTTTTTAAATTACAAGTTCAATTTTTTGGAATATTTCACTAATTGTTTTTTTGAATTTTAGCACTGGTTTAGTTCACTTGTAGTGCTCCAGGCCCGCCACACTGACAGCGGTCGTATGCTGCTTGGAGCACTACATCTAAATATGATAAATATTTGTTAATTTTAATTCACCAAAAAATTCCTGAAAATTAATATATTCAAAAAATTGCACTATTCCGGTTTCTAATATCTCTGCAGAGGTATTCCTGGTAATAGCTAGTTGTTAATTTCCTATATTCATGTAAATATTTAAATAAGCACGGCCTATCTTGAAGAGTAACGGATTTTTCATCTAGGTTTATTGTAATTTAATCACTTATTATGTATTTTCCAGGTGTTCCAGGTTCGCAGTTCCGACGGGGAGACTGCACCGCAGGGATAACACCAGGTAAGTTTTGATTTTAATTAAAATTTGTATTTAATTTTAATTTTTTATATGTTTATAAAAAGCACTTTTTTCCCTATTAATTTCACTATGGACTGTGTCAAGACTTCACCTGATATTAATACTATGGAATATTCCCGGTATTAACTTGTTATAATTATTTAAATGTCGGAGTCTGACTTAAGTACGTAAGGACTCGCACGACTGAAACGGCACACTGGCCGCGCGACGCCTGTGTTCTATGAATTCAAATAAATGCCTAGTCAGCGCGGGCCGTTATTTTTTCGTATTTTTCAAAATATCTTGAGTTCCCCTGGGAGTATCGCGGCGCTAGAGGTACCGTTCTCTTCGTTATCACGGCACGGACCTAGTGGTGTGCGCAGTCTGGGGTCGTCCAATAGAAAAATCTAAAGATAATATGTATTGAAAATTTTGTAAAATATTCCAGGTATAAATACCTTCCCAGAGGTTTTAGCTCTGCGCACACTGGTTCAGTTCGCGCCGCGAGGATCCCTGGAGGTCCCTGAGCCGGAATACTCGAAATTATGGCACTTTTCCATTCAACTTTTTAAATTACAAGTTCAATTTTTTGGAATATTTCACTAATTGTTTTTTTGAATTTTAGCACTGGTTTAGTTCACTTGTAGTGCTCCAGGCCCGCCACACTGACAGCGGTCGTATGCTGCTTGGAGCACTACATCTAAATATGATAAATATTTGTTAATTTTAATTCACCAAAAAATTCCTGAAAATTAATATATTCAAAAAATTGCACTATTCCGGTTTCTAATATCTCTGCAGAGGTATTCCTGGTAATAGCTAGTTGTTAATTTCCTATATTCATGTAAATATTTAAATAAGCACGGCCTATCTTGAAGAGTAACGGATTTTTCATCTAGGTTTATTGTAATTTAATCACTTATTATGTATTTTCCAGGTGTTCCAGGTTCGCAGTTCCGACGGGGAGACTGCACCGCAGGGATAACACCAGGTAAGTTTTGATTTTAATTAAAATTTGTATTTAATTTTAATTTTTTATATGTTTATAAAAAGCACTTTTTTCCCTATTAATTTCACTATGGACTGTGTCAAGACTTCACCTGATATTAATACTATGGAATATTCCCGGTATTAACTTGTTATAATTATTTAAATGTCGGAGTCTGACTTAAGTACGTAAGGACTCGCACGACTGAAACGGCACACTGGCCGCGCGACGCCTGTGTTCTATGAATTCAAATAAATGCCTAGTCAGCGCGGGCCGTTTTTTTTTCGTATTTTTCAAAATATCTTGAGTTCCCCTGGGAGTATCGCGGCGCTAGAGGTACCGTTCTCTTCGTTATCACGGCACGGACCTAGTGGTGTGCGCAGTCTGGGGTCGTCCAATAGAAAAATCTAAAGATAATATGTATTGAAAATTTTGTAAAATATTCCAGGTATAAATACCTTCCCAGAGGTTTTAGCTCTGCGCACACTGGTTCAGTTCGCGCCGCGAGGATCCCTGGAGGTCCCTGAGCCGGAATACTCGAAATTATGGCACTTTTCCATTCAACTTTTTAAATTACAAGTTCAATTTTTTGGAATATTTCACTAATTGTTTTTTTGAATTTTAGCACTGGTTTAGTTCACTTGTAGTGCTCCAGGCCCGCCACACTGACAGCGGTCGTATGCTGCTTGGAGCACTACATCTAAATATGATAAATATTTGTTAATTTTAATTCACCAAAAAATTCCTGAAAATTAATATATTCAAAAAATTGCACTATTCCGGTTTCTAATATCTCTGCAGAGGTATTCCTGGTAATAGCTAGTTGTTAATTTCCTATATTCATGTAAATATTTAAATAAGCACGGCCTATCTTGAAGAGTAACGGATTTTTCATCTAGGTTTATTGTAATTTAATCACTTATTATGTATTTTCCAGGTGTTCCAGGTTCGCAGTTCCGACGGGGAGACTGCACCGCAGGGATAACACCAGGTAAGTTTTGATTTTAATTAAAATTTGTATTTAATTTTAATTTTTTATATGTTTATAAAAAGCACTTTTTTCCCTATTAATTTCACTATGGACTGTGTCAAGACTTCACCTGATATTAATACTATGGAATATTCCCGGTATTAACTTGTTATAATTATTTAAATGTCGGAGTCTGACTTAAGTACGTAAGGACTCGCACGACTGAAACGGCACACTGGCCGCGCGACGCCTGTGTTCTATGAATTCAAATAAATGCCTAGTCAGCGCGGGCCGTTTTTTTTTCGTATTTTTCAAAATATCTTGAGTTCCCCTGGGAGTATCGCGGCGCTAGAGGTACCGTTCTCTTCGTTATCACGGCACGGACCTAGTGGTGTGCGCAGTCTGGGGTCGTCCAATAGAAAAATCTAAAGATAATATGTATTGAAAATTTTGTAAAATATTCCAGGTATAAATACCTTCCCAGAGGTTTTAGCTCTGCGCACACTGGTTCAGTTCGCGCCGCGAGGATCCCTGGAGGTCCCTGAGCCGGAATACTCGAAATTATGGCACTTTTCCATTCAACTTTTTAAATTACAAGTTCAATTTTTTGGAATATTTCACTAATTGTTTTTTTGAATTTTAGCACTGGTTTAGTTCACTTGTAGTGCTCCAGGCCCGCCACACTGACAGCGGTCGTATGCTGCTTGGAGCACTACATCTAAATATGATAAATATTTGTTAATTTTAATTCACCAAAAAATTCCTGAAAATTAATATATTCAAAAAATTGCACTATTCCGGTTTCTAATATCTCTGCAGAGGTATTCCTGGTAATAGCTAGTTGTTAATTTCCTATATTCATGTAAATATTTAAATAAGCACGGCCTATCTTGAAGAGTAACGGATTTTTCATCTAGGTTTATTGTAATTTAATCACTTATTATGTATTTTCCAGGTGTTCCAGGTTCGCAGTTCCGACGGGGAGACTGCACCGCAGGGATAACACCAGGTAAGTTTTGATTTTAATTAAAATTTGTATTTAATTTTAATTTTTTATATGTTTATAAAAAGCACTTTTTTCCCTATTAATTTCACTATGGACTGTGTCAAGACTTCACCTGATATTAATACTATGGAATATTCCCGGTATTAACTTGTTATAATTATTTAAATGTCGGAGTCTGACTTAAGTACGTAAGGACTCGCACGACTGAAACGGCACACTGGCCGCGCGACGCCTGTGTTCTATGAATTCAAATAAATGCCTAGTCAGCGCGGGCCGTTTTTTTTTCGTATTTTTCAAAATATCTTGAGTTCCCCTGGGAGTATCGCGGCGCTAGAGGTACCGTTCTCTTCGTTATCACGGCACGGACCTAGTGGTGTGCGCAGTCTGGGGTCGTCCAATAGAAAAATCTAAAGATAATATG
Source organism: Saturnia pavonia (assembly GCA_947532125.1). Lineage (NCBI taxonomy): Eukaryota > Metazoa > Arthropoda > Insecta > Lepidoptera > Saturniidae > Saturnia > Saturnia pavonia. The sequence goes on from OX383917.1 coordinate 114,214, forward strand.
TATTGAAAATTTTGTAAAATATTCCAGGTATAAATACCTTCCCAGAGGTTTTAGCTCTGCGCACACTGGTTCAGTTCGCGCCGCGAGGATCCCTGGAGGTCCCTGAGCCGGAATACTCGAAATTATGGCACTTTTCCATTCAACTTTTTAAATTACAAGTTCAATTTTTTGGAATATTTCACTAATTGTTTTTTTGAATTTTAGCACTGGTTTAGTTCACTTGTAGTGCTCCAGGCCCGCCACACTGACAGCGGTCGTATGCTGCTTGGAGCACTACATCTAAATATGATAAATATTTGTTAATTTTAATTCACCAAAAAATTCCTGAAAATTAATATATTCAAAAAATTGCACTATTCCGGTTTCTAATATCTCTGCAGAGGTATTCCTGGTAATAGCTAGTTGTTAATTTCCTATATTCATGTAAATATTTAAATAAGCACGGCCTATCTTGAAGAGTAACGGATTTTTCATCTAGGTTTATTGTAATTTAATCACTTATTATGTATTTTCCAGGTGTTCCAGGTTCGCAGTTCCGACGGGGAGACTGCACCGCAGGGATAACACCAGGTAAGTTTTGATTTTAATTAAAATTTGTATTTAATTTTAATTTTTTATATGTTTATAAAAAGCACTTTTTTCCCTATTAATTTCACTATGGACTGTGTCAAGACTTCACCTGATATTAATACTATGGAATATTCCCGGTATTAACTTGTTATAATTATTTAAATGTCGGAGTCTGACTTAAGTACGTAAGGACTCGCACGACTGAAACGGCACACTGGCCGCGCGACGCCTGTGTTCTATGAATTCAAATAAATGCCTAGTCAGCGCGGGCCGTTTTTTTTTCGTATTTTTCAAAATATCTTGAGTTCCCCTGGGAGTATCGCGGCGCTAGAGGTACCGTTCTCTTCGTTATCACGGCACGGACCTAGTGGTGTGCGCAGTCTGGGGTCGTCCAATAGAAAAATCTAAAGATAATATGTATTGAAAATTTTGTAAAATATTCCAGGTATAAATACCTTCCCAGAGGTTTTAGCTCTGCGCACACTGGTTCAGTTCGCGCCGCGAGGATCCCTGGAGGTCCCTGAGCCGGAATACTCGAAATTATGGCACTTTTCCATTCAACTTTTTAAATTACAAGTTCAATTTTTTGGAATATTTCACTAATTGTTTTTTTGAATTTTAGCACTGGTTTAGTTCACTTGTAGTGCTCCAGGCCCGCCACACTGACAGCGGTCGTATGCTGCTTGGAGCACTACATCTAAATATGATAAATATTTGTTAATTTTAATTCACCAAAAAATTCCTGAAAATTAATATATTCAAAAAATTGCACTATTCCGGTTTCTAATATCTCTGCAGAGGTATTCCTGGTAATAGCTAGTTGTTAATTTCCTATATTCATGTAAATATTTAAATAAGCACGGCCTATCTTGAAGAGTAACGGATTTTTCATCTAGGTTTATTGTAATTTAATCACTTATTATGTATTTTCCAGGTGTTCCAGGTTCGCAGTTCCGACGGGGAGACTGCACCGCAGGGATAACACCAGGTAAGTTTTGATTTTAATTAAAATTTGTATTTAATTTTAATTTTTTATATGTTTATAAAAAGCACTTTTTTCCCTATTAATTTCACTATGGACTGTGTCAAGACTTCACCTGATATTAATACTATGGAATATTCCCGGTATTAACTTGTTATAATTATTTAAATGTCGGAGTCTGACTTAAGTACGTAAGGACTCGCACGACTGAAACGGCACACTGGCCGCGCGACGCCTGTGTTCTATGAATTCAAATAAATGCCTAGTCAGCGCGGGCCGTTTTTTTTTCGTATTTTTCAAAATATCTTGAGTTCCCCTGGGAGTATCGCGGCGCTAGAGGTACCGTTCTCTTCGTTATCACGGCACGGACCTAGTGGTGTGCGCAGTCTGGGGTCGTCCAATAGAAAAATCTAAAGATAATATGTATTGAAAATTTTGTAAAATATTCCAGGTATAAATACCTTCCCAGAGGTTTTAGCTCTGCGCACACTGGTTCAGTTCGCGCCGCGAGGATCCCTGGAGGTCCCTGAGCCGGAATACTCGAAATTATGGCACTTTTCCATTCAACTTTTTAAATTACAAGTTCAATTTTTTGGAATATTTCACTAATTGTTTTTTTGAATTTTAGCACTGGTTTAGTTCACTTGTAGTGCTCCAGGCCCGCCACACTGACAGCGGTCGTATGCTGCTTGGAGCACTACATCTAAATATGATAAATATTTGTTAATTTTAATTCACCAAAAAATTCCTGAAAATTAATATATTCAAAAAATTGCACTATTCCGGTTTCTAATATCTCTGCAGAGGTATTCCTGGTAATAGCTAGTTGTTAATTTCCTATATTCATGTAAATATTTAAATAAGCACGGCCTATCTTGAAGAGTAACGGATTTTTCATCTAGGTTTATTGTAATTTAATCACTTATTATGTATTTTCCAGGTGTTCCAGGTTCGCAGTTCCGACGGGGAGACTGCACCGCAGGGATAACACCAGGTAAGTTTTGATTTTAATTAAAATTTGTATTTAATTTTAATTTTTTATATGTTTATAAAAAGCACTTTTTTCCCTATTAATTTCACTATGGACTGTGTCAAGACTTCACCTGATATTAATACTATGGAATATTCCCGGTATTAACTTGTTATAATTATTTAAATGTCGGAGTCTGACTTAAGTACGTAAGGACTCGCACGACTGAAACGGCACACTGGCCGCGCGACGCCTGTGTTCTATGAATTCAAATAAATGCCTAGTCAGCGCGGGCCGTTATTTTTTCGTATTTTTCAAAATATCTTGAGTTCCCCTGGGAGTATCGCGGCGCTAGAGGTACCGTTCTCTTCGTTATCACGGCACGGACCTAGTGGTGTGCGCAGTCTGGGGTCGTCCAATAGAAAAATCTAAAGATAATATGTATTGAAAATTTTGTAAAATATTCCAGGTATAAATACCTTCCCAGAGGTTTTAGCTCTGCGCACACTGGTTCAGTTCGCGCCGCGAGGATCCCTGGAGGTCCCTGAGCCGGAATACTCGAAATTATGGCACTTTTCCATTCAACTTTTTAAATTACAAGTTCAATTTTTTGGAATATTTCACTAATTGTTTTTTTGAATTTTAGCACTGGTTTAGTTCACTTGTAGTGCTCCAGGCCCGCCACACTGACAGCGGTCGTATGCTGCTTGGAGCACTACATCTAAATATGATAAATATTTGTTAATTTTAATTCACCAAAAAATTCCTGAAAATTAATATATTCAAAAAATTGCACTATTCCGGTTTCTAATATCTCTGCAGAGGTATTCCTGGTAATAGCTAGTTGTTAATTTCCTATATTCATGTAAATATTTAAATAAGCACGGCCTATCTTGAAGAGTAACGGATTTTTCATCTAGGTTTATTGTAATTTAATCACTTATTATGTATTTTCCAGGTGTTCCAGGTTCGCAGTTCCGACGGGGAGACTGCACCGCAGGGATAACACCAGGTAAGTTTTGATTTTAATTAAAATTTGTATTTAATTTTAATTTTTTATATGTTTATAAAAAGCACTTTTTTCCCTATTAATTTCACTATGGACTGTGTCAAGACTTCACCTGATATTAATACTATGGAATATTCCCGGTATTAACTTGTTATAATTATTTAAATGTCGGAGTCTGACTTAAGTACGTAAGGACTCGCACGACTGAAACGGCACACTGGCCGCGCGACGCCTGTGTTCTATGAATTCAAATAAATGCCTAGTCAGCGCGGGCCGTTATTTTTTCGTATTTTTCAAAATATCTTGAGTTCCCCTGGGAGTATCGCGGCGCTAGAGGTACCGTTCTCTTCGTTATCACGGCACGGACCTAGTGGTGTGCGCAGTCTGGGGTCGTCCAATAGAAAAATCTAAAGATAATATGTATTGAAAATTTTGTAAAATATTCCAGGTATAAATACCTTCCCAGAGGTTTTAGCTCTGCGCACACTGGTTCAGTTCGCGCCGCGAGGATCCCTGGAGGTCCCTGAGCCGGAATACTCGAAATTATGGCACTTTTCCATTCAACTTTTTAAATTACAAGTTCAATTTTTTGGAATATTTCACTAATTGTTTTTTTGAATTTTAGCACTGGTTTAGTTCACTTGTAGTGCTCCAGGCCCGCCACACTGACAGCGGTCGTATGCTGCTTGGAGCACTACATCTAAATATGATAAATATTTGTTAATTTTAATTCACCAAAAAATTCCTGAAAATTAATATATTCAAAAAATTGCACTATTCCGGTTTCTAATATCTCTGCAGAGGTATTCCTGGTAATAGCTAGTTGTTAATTTCCTATATTCATGTAAATATTTAAATAAGCACGGCCTATCTTGAAGAGTAACGGATTTTTCATCTAGGTTTATTGTAATTTAATCACTTATTATGTATTTTCCAGGTGTTCCAGGTTCGCAGTTCCGACGGGGAGACTGCACCGCAGGGATAACACCAGGTAAGTTTTGATTTTAATTAAAATTTGTATTTAATTTTAATTTTTTATATGTTTATAAAAAGCACTTTTTTCCCTATTAATTTCACTATGGACTGTGTCAAGACTTCACCTGATATTAATACTATGGAATATTCCCGGTATTAACTTGTTATAATTATTTAAATGTCGGAGTCTGACTTAAGTACGTAAGGACTCGCACGACTGAAACGGCACACTGGCCGCGCGACGCCTGTGTTCTATGAATTCAAATAAATGCCTAGTCAGCGCGGGCCGTTTTTTTTTCGTATTTTTCAAAATATCTTGAGTTCCCCTGGGAGTATCGCGGCGCTAGAGGTACCGTTCTCTTCGTTATCACGGCACGGACCTAGTGGTGTGCGCAGTCTGGGGTCGTCCAATAGAAAAATCTAAAGATAATATGTATTGAAAATTTTGTAAAATATTCCAGGTATAAATACCTTCCCAGAGGTTTTAGCTCTGCGCACACTGGTTCAGTTCGCGCCGCGAGGATCCCTGGAGGTCCCTGAGCCGGAATACTCGAAATTATGGCACTTTTCCATTCAACTTTTTAAATTACAAGTTCAATTTTTTGGAATATTTCACTAATTGTTTTTTTGAATTTTAGCACTGGTTTAGTTCACTTGTAGTGCTCCAGGCCCGCCACACTGACAGCGGTCGTATGCTGCTTGGAGCACTACATCTAAATATGATAAATATTTGTTAATTTTAATTCACCAAAAAATTCCTGAAAATTAATATATTCAAAAAATTGCACTATTCCGGTTTCTAATATCTCTGCAGAGGTATTCCTGGTAATAGCTAGTTGTTAATTTCCTATATTCATGTAAATATTTAAATAAGCACGGCCTATCTTGAAGAGTAACGGATTTTTCATCTAGGTTTATTGTAATTTAATCACTTATTATGTATTTTCCAGGTGTTCCAGGTTCGCAGTTCCGACGGGGAGACTGCACCGCAGGGATAACACCAGGTAAGTTTTGATTTTAATTAAAATTTGTATTTAATTTTAATTTTTTATATGTTTATAAAAAGCACTTTTTTCCCTATTAATTTCACTATGGACTGTGTCAAGACTTCACCTGATATTAATACTATGGAATATTCCCGGTATTAACTTGTTATAATTATTTAAATGTCGGAGTCTGACTTAAGTACGTAAGGACTCGCACGACTGAAACGGCACACTGGCCGCGCGACGCCTGTGTTCTATGAATTCAAATAAATGCCTAGTCAGCGCGGGCCGTTATTTTTTCGTATTTTTCAAAATATCTTGAGTTCCCCTGGGAGTATCGCGGCGCTAGAGGTACCGTTCTCTTCGTTATCACGGCACGGACCTAGTGGTGTGCGCAGTCTGGGGTCGTCCAATAGAAAAATCTAAAGATAATATGTATTGAAAATTTTGTAAAATATTCCAGGTATAAATACCTTCCCAGAGGTTTTAGCTCTGCGCACACTGGTTCAGTTCGCGCCGCGAGGATCCCTGGAGGTCCCTGAGCCGGAATACTCGAAATTATGGCACTTTTCCATTCAACTTTTTAAATTACAAGTTCAATTTTTTGGAATATTTCACTAATTGTTTTTTTGAATTTTAGCACTGGTTTAGTTCACTTGTAGTGCTCCAGGCCCGCCACACTGACAGCGGTCGTATGCTGCTTGGAGCACTACATCTAAATATGATAAATATTTGTTAATTTTAATTCACCAAAAAATTCCTGAAAATTAATATATTCAAAAAATTGCACTATTCCGGTTTCTAATATCTCTGCAGAGGTATTCCTGGTAATAGCTAGTTGTTAATTTCCTATATTCATGTAAATATTTAAATAAGCACGGCCTATCTTGAAGAGTAACGGATTTTTCATCTAGGTTTATTGTAATTTAATCACTTATTATGTATTTTCCAGGTGTTCCAGGTTCGCAGTTCCGACGGGGAGACTGCACCGCAGGGATAACACCAGGTAAGTTTTGATTTTAATTAAAATTTGTATTTAATTTTAATTTTTTATATGTTTATAAAAAGCACTTTTTTCCCTATTAATTTCACTATGGACTGTGTCAAGACTTCACCTGATATTAATACTATGGAATATTCCCGGTATTAACTTGTTATAATTATTTAAATGTCGGAGTCTGACTTAAGTACGTAAGGACTCGCACGACTGAAACGGCACACTGGCCGCGCGACGCCTGTGTTCTATGAATTCAAATAAATGCCTAGTCAGCGCGGGCCGTTTTTTTTTCGTATTTTTCAAAATATCTTGAGTTCCCCTGGGAGTATCGCGGCGCTAGAGGTACCGTTCTCTTCGTTATCACGGCACGGACCTAGTGGTGTGCGCAGTCTGGGGTCGTCCAATAGAAAAATCTAAAGATAATATGTATTGAAAATTTTGTAAAATATTCCAGGTATAAATACCTTCCCAGAGGTTTTAGCTCTGCGCACACTGGTTCAGTTCGCGCCGCGAGGATCCCTGGAGGTCCCTGAGCCGGAATACTCGAAATTATGGCACTTTTCCATTCAACTTTTTAAATTACAAGTTCAATTTTTTGGAATATTTCACTAATTGTTTTTTTGAATTTTAGCACTGGTTTAGTTCACTTGTAGTGCTCCAGGCCCGCCACACTGACAGCGGTCGTATGCTGCTTGGAGCACTACATCTAAATATGATAAATATTTGTTAATTTTAATTCACCAAAAAATTCCTGAAAATTAATATATTCAAAAAATTGCACTATTCCGGTTTCTAATATCTCTGCAGAGGTATTCCTGGTAATAGCTAGTTGTTAATTTCCTATATTCATGTAAATATTTAAATAAGCACGGCCTATCTTGAAGAGTAACGGATTTTTCATCTAGGTTTATTGTAATTTAATCACTTATTATGTATTTTCCAGGTGTTCCAGGTTCGCAGTTCCGACGGGGAGACTGCACCGCAGGGATAACACCAGGTAAGTTTTGATTTTAATTAAAATTTGTATTTAATTTTAATTTTTTATATGTTTATAAAAAGCACTTTTTTCCCTATTAATTTCACTATGGACTGTGTCAAGACTTCACCTGATATTAATACTATGGAATATTCCCGGTATTAACTTGTTATAATTATTTAAATGTCGGAGTCTGACTTAAGTACGTAAGGACTCGCACGACTGAAACGGCACACTGGCCGCGCGACGCCTGTGTTCTATGAATTCAAATAAATGCCTAGTCAGCGCGGGCCGTTATTTTTTCGTATTTTTCAAAATATCTTGAGTTCCCCTGGGAGTATCGCGGCGCTAGAGGTACCGTTCTCTTCGTTATCACGGCACGGACCTAGTGGTGTGCGCAGTCTGGGGTCGTCCAATAGAAAAATCTAAAGATAATATGTATTGAAAATTTTGTAAAATATTCCAGGTATAAATACCTTCCCAGAGGTTTTAGCTCTGCGCACACTGGTTCAGTTCGCGCCGCGAGGATCCCTGGAGGTCCCTGAGCCGGAATACTCGAAATTATGGCACTTTTCCATTCAACTTTTTAAATTACAAGTTCAATTTTTTGGAATATTTCACTAATTGTTTTTTTGAATTTTAGCACTGGTTTAGTTCACTTGTAGTGCTCCAGGCCCGCCACACTGACAGCGGTCGTATGCTGCTTGGAGCACTACATCTAAATATGATAAATATTTGTTAATTTTAATTCACCAAAAAATTCCTGAAAATTAATATATTCAAAAAATTGCACTATTCCGGTTTCTAATATCTCTGCAGAGGTATTCCTGGTAATAGCTAGTTGTTAATTTCCTATATTCATGTAAATATTTAAATAAGCACGGCCTATCTTGAAGAGTAACGGATTTTTCATCTAGGTTTATTGTAATTTAATCACTTATTATGTATTTTCCAGGTGTTCCAGGTTCGCAGTTCCGACGGGGAGACTGCACCGCAGGGATAACACCAGGTAAGTTTTGATTTTAATTAAAATTTGTATTTAATTTTAATTTTTTATATGTTTATAAAAAGCACTTTTTTCCCTATTAATTTCACTATGGACTGTGTCAAGACTTCACCTGATATTAATACTATGGAATATTCCCGGTATTAACTTGTTATAATTATTTAAATGTCGGAGTCTGACTTAAGTACGTAAGGACTCGCACGACTGAAACGGCACACTGGCCGCGCGACGCCTGTGTTCTATGAATTCAAATAAATGCCTAGTCAGCGCGGGCCGTTATTTTTTCGTATTTTTCAAAATATCTTGAGTTCCCCTGGGAGTATCGCGGCGCTAGAGGTACCGTTCTCTTCGTTATCACGGCACGGACCTAGTGGTGTGCGCAGTCTGGGGTCGTCCAATAGAAAAATCTAAAGATAATATGTATTGAAAATTTTGTAAAATATTCCAGGTATAAATACCTTCCCAGAGGTTTTAGCTCTGCGCACACTGGTTCAGTTCGCGCCGCGAGGATCCCTGGAGGTCCCTGAGCCGGAATACTCGAAATTATGGCACTTTTCCATTCAACTTTTTAAATTACAAGTTCAATTTTTTGGAATATTTCACTAATTGTTTTTTTGAATTTTAGCACTGGTTTAGTTCACTTGTAGTGCTCCAGGCCCGCCACACTGACAGCGGTCGTATGCTGCTTGGAGCACTACATCTAAATATGATAAATATTTGTTAATTTTAATTCACCAAAAAATTCCTGAAAATTAATATATTCAAAAAATTGCACTATTCCGGTTTCTAATATCTCTGCAGAGGTATTCCTGGTAATAGCTAGTTGTTAATTTCCTATATTCATGTAAATATTTAAATAAGCACGGCCTATCTTGAAGAGTAACGGATTTTTCATCTAGGTTTATTGTAATTTAATCACTTATTATGTATTTTCCAGGTGTTCCAGGTTCGCAGTTCCGACGGGGAGACTGCACCGCAGGGATAACACCAGGTAAGTTTTGATTTTAATTAAAATTTGTATTTAATTTTAATTTTTTATATGTTTATAAAAAGCACTTTTTTCCCTATTAATTTCACTATGGACTGTGTCAAGACTTCACCTGATATTAATACTATGGAATATTCCCGGTATTAACTTGTTATAATTATTTAAATGTCGGAGTCTGACTTAAGTACGTAAGGACTCGCACGACTGAAACGGCACACTGGCCGCGCGACGCCTGTGTTCTATGAATTCAAATAAATGCCTAGTCAGCGCGGGCCGTTTTTTTTTCGTATTTTTCAAAATATCTTGAGTTCCCCTGGGAGTATCGCGGCGCTAGAGGTACCGTTCTCTTCGTTATCACGGCACGGACCTAGTGGTGTGCGCAGTCTGGGGTCGTCCAATAGAAAAATCTAAAGATAATATGTATTGAAAATTTTGTAAAATATTCCAGGTATAAATACCTTCCCAGAGGTTTTAGCTCTGCGCACACTGGTTCAGTTCGCGCCGCGAGGATCCCTGGAGGTCCCTGAGCCGGAATACTCGAAATTATGGCACTTTTCCATTCAACTTTTTAAATTACAAGTTCAATTTTTTGGAATATTTCACTAATTGTTTTTTTGAATTTTAGCACTGGTTTAGTTCACTTGTAGTGCTCCAGGCCCGCCACACTGACAGCGGTCGTATGCTGCTTGGAGCACTACATCTAAATATGATAAATATTTGTTAATTTTAATTCACCAAAAAATTCCTGAAAATTAATATATTCAAAAAATTGCACTATTCCGGTTTCTAATATCTCTGCAGAGGTATTCCTGGTAATAGCTAGTTGTTAATTTCCTATATTCATGTAAATATTTAAATAAGCACGGCCTATCTTGAAGAGTAACGGATTTTTCATCTAGGTTTATTGTAATTTAATCACTTATTATGTATTTTCCAGGTGTTCCAGGTTCGCAGTTCCGACGGGGAGACTGCACCGCAGGGATAACACCAGGTAAGTTTTGATTTTAATTAAAATTTGTATTTAATTTTAATTTTTTATATGTTTATAAAAAGCACTTTTTTCCCTATTAATTTCACTATGGACTGTGTCAAGACTTCACCTGATATTAATACTATGGAATATTCCCGGTATTAACTTGTTATAATTATTTAAATGTCGGAGTCTGACTTAAGTACGTAAGGACTCGCACGACTGAAACGGCACACTGGCCGCGCGACGCCTGTGTTCTATGAATTCAAATAAATGCCTAGTCAGCGCGGGCCGTTATTTTTTCGTATTTTTCAAAATATCTTGAGTTCCCCTGGGAGTATCGCGGCGCTAGAGGTACCGTTCTCTTCGTTATCACGGCACGGACCTAGTGGTGTGCGCAGTCTGGGGTCGTCCAATAGAAAAATCTAAAGATAATATGTATTGAAAATTTTGTAAAATATTCCAGGTATAAATACCTTCCCAGAGGTTTTAGCTCTGCGCACACTGGTTCAGTTCGCGCCGCGAGGATCCCTGGAGGTCCCTGAGCCGGAATACTCGAAATTATGGCACTTTTCCATTCAACTTTTTAAATTACAAGTTCAATTTTTTGGAATATTTCACTAATTGTTTTTTTGAATTTTAGCACTGGTTTAGTTCACTTGTAGTGCTCCAGGCCCGCCACACTGACAGCGGTCGTATGCTGCTTGGAGCACTACATCTAAATATGATAAATATTTGTTAATTTTAATTCACCAAAAAATTCCTGAAAATTAATATATTCAAAAAATTGCACTATTCCGGTTTCTAATATCTCTGCAGAGGTATTCCTGGTAATAGCTAGTTGTTAATTTCCTATATTCATGTAAATATTTAAATAAGCACGGCCTATCTTGAAGAGTAACGGATTTTTCATCTAGGTTTATTGTAATTTAATCACTTATTATGTATTTTCCAGGTGTTCCAGGTTCGCAGTTCCGACGGGGAGACTGCACCGCAGGGATAACACCAGGTAAGTTTTGATTTTAATTAAAATTTGTATTTAATTTTAATTTTTTATATGTTTATAAAAAGCACTTTTTTCCCTATTAATTTCACTATGGACTGTGTCAAGACTTCACCTGATATTAATACTATGGAATATTCCCGGTATTAACTTGTTATAATTATTTAAATGTCGGAGTCTGACTTAAGTACGTAAGGACTCGCACGACTGAAACGGCACACTGGCCGCGCGACGCCTGTGTTCTATGAATTCAAATAAATGCCTAGTCAGCGCGGGCCGTTATTTTTTCGTATTTTTCAAAATATCTTGAGTTCCCCTGGGAGTATCGCGGCGCTAGAGGTACCGTTCTCTTCGTTATCACGGCACGGACCTAGTGGTGTGCGCAGTCTGGGGTCGTCCAATAGAAAAATCTAAAGATAATATGTATTGAAAATTTTGTAAAATATTCCAGGTATAAATACCTTCCCAGAGGTTTTAGCTCTGCGCACACTGGTTCAGTTCGCGCCGCGAGGATCCCTGGAGGTCCCTGAGCCGGAATACTCGAAATTATGGCACTTTTCCATTCAACTTTTTAAATTACAAGTTCAATTTTTTGGAATATTTCACTAATTGTTTTTTTGAATTTTAGCACTGGTTTAGTTCACTTGTAGTGCTCCAGGCCCGCCACACTGACAGCGGTCGTATGCTGCTTGGAGCACTACATCTAAATATGATAAATATTTGTTAATTTTAATTCACCAAAAAATTCCTGAAAATTAATATATTCAAAAAATTGCACTATTCCGGTTTCTAATATCTCTGCAGAGGTATTCCTGGTAATAGCTAGTTGTTAATTTCCTATATTCATGTAAATATTTAAATAAGCACGGCCTATCTTGAAGAGTAACGGATTTTTCATCTAGGTTTATTGTAATTTAATCACTTATTATGTATTTTCCAGGTGTTCCAGGTTCGCAGTTCCGACGGGGAGACTGCACCGCAGGGATAACACCAGGTAAGTTTTGATTTTAATTAAAATTTGTATTTAATTTTAATTTTTTATATGTTTATAAAAAGCACTTTTTTCCCTATTAATTTCACTATGGACTGTGTCAAGACTTCACCTGATATTAATACTATGGAATATTCCCGGTATTAACTTGTTATAATTATTTAAATGTCGGAGTCTGACTTAAGTACGTAAGGACTCGCACGACTGAAACGGCACACTGGCCGCGCGACGCCTGTGTTCTATGAATTCAAATAAATGCCTAGTCAGCGCGGGCCGTTATTTTTTCGTATTTTTCAAAATATCTTGAGTTCCCCTGGGAGTATCGCGGCGCTAGAGGTACCGTTCTCTTCGTTATCACGGCACGGACCTAGTGGTGTGCGCAGTCTGGGGTCGTCCAATAGAAAAATCTAAAGATAATATGTATTGAAAATTTTGTAAAATATTCCAGGTATAAATACCTTCCCAGAGGTTTTAGCTCTGCGCACACTGGTTCAGTTCGCGCCGCGAGGATCCCTGGAGGTCCCTGAGCCGGAATACTCGAAATTATGGCACTTTTCCATTCAACTTTTTAAATTACAAGTTCAATTTTTTGGAATATTTCACTAATTGTTTTTTTGAATTTTAGCACTGGTTTAGTTCACTTGTAGTGCTCCAGGCCCGCCACACTGACAGCGGTCGTATGCTGCTTGGAGCACTACATCTAAATATGATAAATATTTGTTAATTTTAATTCACCAAAAAATTCCTGAAAATTAATATATTCAAAAAATTGCACTATTCCGGTTTCTAATATCTCTGCAGAGGTATTCCTGGTAATAGCTAGTTGTTAATTTCCTATATTCATGTAAATATTTAAATAAGCACGGCCTATCTTGAAGAGTAACGGATTTTTCATCTAGGTTTATTGTAATTTAATCACTTATTATGTATTTTCCAGGTGTTCCAGGTTCGCAGTTCCGACGGGGAGACTGCACCGCAGGGATAACACCAGGTAAGTTTTGATTTTAATTAAAATTTGTATTTAATTTTAATTTTTTATATGTTTATAAAAAGCACTTTTTTCCCTATTAATTTCACTATGGACTGTGTCAAGACTTCACCTGATATTAATACTATGGAATATTCCCGGTATTAACTTGTTATAATTATTTAAATGTCGGAGTCTGACTTAAGTACGTAAGGACTCGCACGACTGAAACGGCACACTGGCCGCGCGACGCCTGTGTTCTATGAATTCAAATAAATGCCTAGTCAGCGCGGGCCGTTATTTTTTCGTATTTTTCAAAATATCTTGAGTTCCCCTGGGAGTATCGCGGCGCTAGAGGTACCGTTCTCTTCGTTATCACGGCACGGACCTAGTGGTGTGCGCAGTCTGGGGTCGTCCAATAGAAAAATCTAAAGATAATATGTATTGAAAATTTTGTAAAATATTCCAGGTATAAATACCTTCCCAGAGGTTTTAGCTCTGCGCACACTGGTTCAGTTCGCGCCGCGAGGATCCCTGGAGGTCCCTGAGCCGGAATACTCGAAATTATGGCACTTTTCCATTCAACTTTTTAAATTACAAGTTCAATTTTTTGGAATATTTCACTAATTGTTTTTTTGAATTTTAGCACTGGTTTAGTTCACTTGTAGTGCTCCAGGCCCGCCACACTGACAGCGGTCGTATGCTGCTTGGAGCACTACATCTAAATATGATAAATATTTGTTAATTTTAATTCACCAAAAAATTCCTGAAAATTAATATATTCAAAAAATTGCACTATTCCGGTTTCTAATATCTCTGCAGAGGTATTCCTGGTAATAGCTAGTTGTTAATTTCCTATATTCATGTAAATATTTAAATAAGCACGGCCTATCTTGAAGAGTAACGGATTTTTCATCTAGGTTTATTGTAATTTAATCACTTATTATGTATTTTCCAGGTGTTCCAGGTTCGCAGTTCCGACGGGGAGACTGCACCGCAGGGATAACACCAGGTAAGTTTTGATTTTAATTAAAATTTGTATTTAATTTTAATTTTTTATATGTTTATAAAAAGCACTTTTTTCCCTATTAATTTCACTATGGACTGTGTCAAGACTTCACCTGATATTAATACTATGGAATATTCCCGGTATTAACTTGTTATAATTATTTAAATGTCGGAGTCTGACTTAAGTACGTAAGGACTCGCACGACTGAAACGGCACACTGGCCGCGCGACGCCTGTGTTCTATGAATTCAAATAAATGCCTAGTCAGCGCGGGCCGTTATTTTTTCGTATTTTTCAAAATATCTTGAGTTCCCCTGGGAGTATCGCGGCGCTAGAGGTACCGTTCTCTTCGTTATCACGGCACGGACCTAGTGGTGTGCGCAGTCTGGGGTCGTCCAATAGAAAAATCTAAAGATAATATGTATTGAAAATTTTGTAAAATATTCCAGGTATAAATACCTTCCCAGAGGTTTTAGCTCTGCGCACACTGGTTCAGTTCGCGCCGCGAGGATCCCTGGAGGTCCCTGAGCCGGAATACTCGAAATTATGGCACTTTTCCATTCAACTTTTTAAATTACAAGTTCAATTTTTTGGAATATTTCACTAATTGTTTTTTTGAATTTTAGCACTGGTTTAGTTCACTTGTAGTGCTCCAGGCCCGCCACACTGACAGCGGTCGTATGCTGCTTGGAGCACTACATCTAAATATGATAAATATTTGTTAATTTTAATTCACCAAAAAATTCCTGAAAATTAATATATTCAAAAAATTGCACTATTCCGGTTTCTAATATCTCTGCAGAGGTATTCCTGGTAATAGCTAGTTGTTAATTTCCTATATTCATGTAAATATTTAAATAAGCACGGCCTATCTTGAAGAGTAACGGATTTTTCATCTAGGTTTATTGTAATTTAATCACTTATTATGTATTTTCCAGGTGTTCCAGGTTCGCAGTTCCGACGGGGAGACTGCACCGCAGGGATAACACCAGGTAAGTTTTGATTTTAATTAAAATTTGTATTTAATTTTAATTTTTTATATGTTTATAAAAAGCACTTTTTTCCCTATTAATTTCACTATGGACTGTGTCAAGACTTCACCTGATATTAATACTATGGAATATTCCCGGTATTAACTTGTTATAATTATTTAAATGTCGGAGTCTGACTTAAGTACGTAAGGACTCGCACGACTGAAACGGCACACTGGCCGCGCGACGCCTGTGTTCTATGAATTCAAATAAATGCCTAGTCAGCGCGGGCCGTTATTTTTTCGTATTTTTCAAAATATCTTGAGTTCCCCTGGGAGTATCGCGGCGCTAGAGGTACCGTTCTCTTCGTTATCACGGCACGGACCTAGTGGTGTGCGCAGTCTGGGGTCGTCCAATAGAAAAATCTAAAGATAATATGTATTGAAAATTTTGTAAAATATTCCAGGTATAAATACCTTCCCAGAGGTTTTAGCTCTGCGCACACTGGTTCAGTTCGCGCCGCGAGGATCCCTGGAGGTCCCTGAGCCGGAATACTCGAAATTATGGCACTTTTCCATTCAACTTTTTAAATTACAAGTTCAATTTTTTGGAATATTTCACTAATTGTTTTTTTGAATTTTAGCACTGGTTTAGTTCACTTGTAGTGCTCCAGGCCCGCCACACTGACAGCGGTCGTATGCTGCTTGGAGCACTACATCTAAATATGATAAATATTTGTTAATTTTAATTCACCAAAAAATTCCTGAAAATTAATATATTCAAAAAATTGCACTATTCCGGTTTCTAATATCTCTGCAGAGGTATTCCTGGTAATAGCTAGTTGTTAATTTCCTATATTCATGTAAATATTTAAATAAGCACGGCCTATCTTGAAGAGTAACGGATTTTTCATCTAGGTTTATTGTAATTTAATCACTTATTATGTATTTTCCAGGTGTTCCAGGTTCGCAGTTCCGACGGGGAGACTGCACCGCAGGGATAACACCAGGTAAGTTTTGATTTTAATTAAAATTTGTATTTAATTTTAATTTTTTATATGTTTATAAAAAGCACTTTTTTCCCTATTAATTTCACTATGGACTGTGTCAAGACTTCACCTGATATTAATACTATGGAATATTCCCGGTATTAACTTGTTATAATTATTTAAATGTCGGAGTCTGACTTAAGTACGTAAGGACTCGCACGACTGAAACGGCACACTGGCCGCGCGACGCCTGTGTTCTATGAATTCAAATAAATGCCTAGTCAGCGCGGGCCGTTATTTTTTCGTATTTTTCAAAATATCTTGAGTTCCCCTGGGAGTATCGCGGCGCTAGAGGTACCGTTCTCTTCGTTATCACGGCACGGACCTAGTGGTGTGCGCAGTCTGGGGTCGTCCAATAGAAAAATCTAAAGATAATATGTATTGAAAATTTTGTAAAATATTCCAGGTATAAATACCTTCCCAGAGGTTTTAGCTCTGCGCACACTGGTTCAGTTCGCGCCGCGAGGATCCCTGGAGGTCCCTGAGCCGGAATACTCGAAATTATGGCACTTTTCCATTCAACTTTTTAAATTACAAGTTCAATTTTTTGGAATATTTCACTAATTGTTTTTTTGAATTTTAGCACTGGTTTAGTTCACTTGTAGTGCTCCAGGCCCGCCACACTGACAGCGGTCGTATGCTGCTTGGAGCACTACATCTAAATATGATAAATATTTGTTAATTTTAATTCACCAAAAAATTCCTGAAAATTAATATATTCAAAAAATTGCACTATTCCGGTTTCTAATATCTCTGCAGAGGTATTCCTGGTAATAGCTAGTTGTTAATTTCCTATATTCATGTAAATATTTAAATAAGCACGGCCTATCTTGAAGAGTAACGGATTTTTCATCTAGGTTTATTGTAATTTAATCACTTATTATGTATTTTCCAGGTGTTCCAGGTTCGCAGTTCCGACGGGGAGACTGCACCGCAGGGATAACACCAGGTAAGTTTTGATTTTAATTAAAATTTGTATTTAATTTTAATTTTTTATATGTTTATAAAAAGCACTTTTTTCCCTATTAATTTCACTATGGACTGTGTCAAGACTTCACCTGATATTAATACTATGGAATATTCCCGGTATTAACTTGTTATAATTATTTAAATGTCGGAGTCTGACTTAAGTACGTAAGGACTCGCACGACTGAAACGGCACACTGGCCGCGCGACGCCTGTGTTCTATGAATTCAAATAAATGCCTAGTCAGCGCGGGCCGTTTTTTTTTCGTATTTTTCAAAATATCTTGAGTTCCCCTGGGAGTATCGCGGCGCTAGAGGTACCGTTCTCTTCGTTATCACGGCACGGACCTAGTGGTGTGCGCAGTCTGGGGTCGTCCAATAGAAAAATCTAAAGATAATATGTATTGAAAATTTTGTAAAATATTCCAGGTATAAATACCTTCCCAGAGGTTTTAGCTCTGCGCACACTGGTTCAGTTCGCGCCGCGAGGATCCCTGGAGGTCCCTGAGCCGGAATACTCGAAATTATGGCACTTTTCCATTCAACTTTTTAAATTACAAGTTCAATTTTTTGGAATATTTCACTAATTGTTTTTTTGAATTTTAGCACTGGTTTAGTTCACTTGTAGTGCTCCAGGCCCGCCACACTGACAGCGGTCGTATGCTGCTTGGAGCACTACATCTAAATATGATAAATATTTGTTAATTTTAATTCACCAAAAAATTCCTGAAAATTAATATATTCAAAAAATTGCACTATTCCGGTTTCTAATATCTCTGCAGAGGTATTCCTGGTAATAGCTAGTTGTTAATTTCCTATATTCATGTAAATATTTAAATAAGCACGGCCTATCTTGAAGAGTAACGGATTTTTCATCTAGGTTTATTGTAATTTAATCACTTATTATGTATTTTCCAGGTGTTCCAGGTTCGCAGTTCCGACGGGGAGACTGCACCGCAGGGATAACACCAGGTAAGTTTTGATTTTAATTAAAATTTGTATTTAATTTTAATTTTTTATATGTTTATAAAAAGCACTTTTTTCCCTATTAATTTCACTATGGACTGTGTCAAGACTTCACCTGATATTAATACTATGGAATATTCCCGGTATTAACTTGTTATAATTATTTAAATGTCGGAGTCTGACTTAAGTACGTAAGGACTCGCACGACTGAAACGGCACACTGGCCGCGCGACGCCTGTGTTCTATGAATTCAAATAAATGCCTAGTCAGCGCGGGCCGTTA
The DNA here is from genome assembly GCA_947532125.1 of Saturnia pavonia. NCBI lineage: Eukaryota > Metazoa > Arthropoda > Insecta > Lepidoptera > Saturniidae > Saturnia > Saturnia pavonia. The sequence goes on from OX383917.1 coordinate 132,844, forward strand.
TTTTTTCGTATTTTTCAAAATATCTTGAGTTCCCCTGGGAGTATCGCGGCGCTAGAGGTACCGTTCTCTTCGTTATCACGGCACGGACCTAGTGGTGTGCGCAGTCTGGGGTCGTCCAATAGAAAAATCTAAAGATAATATGTATTGAAAATTTTGTAAAATATTCCAGGTATAAATACCTTCCCAGAGGTTTTAGCTCTGCGCACACTGGTTCAGTTCGCGCCGCGAGGATCCCTGGAGGTCCCTGAGCCGGAATACTCGAAATTATGGCACTTTTCCATTCAACTTTTTAAATTACAAGTTCAATTTTTTGGAATATTTCACTAATTGTTTTTTTGAATTTTAGCACTGGTTTAGTTCACTTGTAGTGCTCCAGGCCCGCCACACTGACAGCGGTCGTATGCTGCTTGGAGCACTACATCTAAATATGATAAATATTTGTTAATTTTAATTCACCAAAAAATTCCTGAAAATTAATATATTCAAAAAATTGCACTATTCCGGTTTCTAATATCTCTGCAGAGGTATTCCTGGTAATAGCTAGTTGTTAATTTCCTATATTCATGTAAATATTTAAATAAGCACGGCCTATCTTGAAGAGTAACGGATTTTTCATCTAGGTTTATTGTAATTTAATCACTTATTATGTATTTTCCAGGTGTTCCAGGTTCGCAGTTCCGACGGGGAGACTGCACCGCAGGGATAACACCAGGTAAGTTTTGATTTTAATTAAAATTTGTATTTAATTTTAATTTTTTATATGTTTATAAAAAGCACTTTTTTCCCTATTAATTTCACTATGGACTGTGTCAAGACTTCACCTGATATTAATACTATGGAATATTCCCGGTATTAACTTGTTATAATTATTTAAATGTCGGAGTCTGACTTAAGTACGTAAGGACTCGCACGACTGAAACGGCACACTGGCCGCGCGACGCCTGTGTTCTATGAATTCAAATAAATGCCTAGTCAGCGCGGGCCGTTATTTTTTCGTATTTTTCAAAATATCTTGAGTTCCCCTGGGAGTATCGCGGCGCTAGAGGTACCGTTCTCTTCGTTATCACGGCACGGACCTAGTGGTGTGCGCAGTCTGGGGTCGTCCAATAGAAAAATCTAAAGATAATATGTATTGAAAATTTTGTAAAATATTCCAGGTATAAATACCTTCCCAGAGGTTTTAGCTCTGCGCACACTGGTTCAGTTCGCGCCGCGAGGATCCCTGGAGGTCCCTGAGCCGGAATACTCGAAATTATGGCACTTTTCCATTCAACTTTTTAAATTACAAGTTCAATTTTTTGGAATATTTCACTAATTGTTTTTTTGAATTTTAGCACTGGTTTAGTTCACTTGTAGTGCTCCAGGCCCGCCACACTGACAGCGGTCGTATGCTGCTTGGAGCACTACATCTAAATATGATAAATATTTGTTAATTTTAATTCACCAAAAAATTCCTGAAAATTAATATATTCAAAAAATTGCACTATTCCGGTTTCTAATATCTCTGCAGAGGTATTCCTGGTAATAGCTAGTTGTTAATTTCCTATATTCATGTAAATATTTAAATAAGCACGGCCTATCTTGAAGAGTAACGGATTTTTCATCTAGGTTTATTGTAATTTAATCACTTATTATGTATTTTCCAGGTGTTCCAGGTTCGCAGTTCCGACGGGGAGACTGCACCGCAGGGATAACACCAGGTAAGTTTTGATTTTAATTAAAATTTGTATTTAATTTTAATTTTTTATATGTTTATAAAAAGCACTTTTTTCCCTATTAATTTCACTATGGACTGTGTCAAGACTTCACCTGATATTAATACTATGGAATATTCCCGGTATTAACTTGTTATAATTATTTAAATGTCGGAGTCTGACTTAAGTACGTAAGGACTCGCACGACTGAAACGGCACACTGGCCGCGCGACGCCTGTGTTCTATGAATTCAAATAAATGCCTAGTCAGCGCGGGCCGTTATTTTTTCGTATTTTTCAAAATATCTTGAGTTCCCCTGGGAGTATCGCGGCGCTAGAGGTACCGTTCTCTTCGTTATCACGGCACGGACCTAGTGGTGTGCGCAGTCTGGGGTCGTCCAATAGAAAAATCTAAAGATAATATGTATTGAAAATTTTGTAAAATATTCCAGGTATAAATACCTTCCCAGAGGTTTTAGCTCTGCGCACACTGGTTCAGTTCGCGCCGCGAGGATCCCTGGAGGTCCCTGAGCCGGAATACTCGAAATTATGGCACTTTTCCATTCAACTTTTTAAATTACAAGTTCAATTTTTTGGAATATTTCACTAATTGTTTTTTTGAATTTTAGCACTGGTTTAGTTCACTTGTAGTGCTCCAGGCCCGCCACACTGACAGCGGTCGTATGCTGCTTGGAGCACTACATCTAAATATGATAAATATTTGTTAATTTTAATTCACCAAAAAATTCCTGAAAATTAATATATTCAAAAAATTGCACTATTCCGGTTTCTAATATCTCTGCAGAGGTATTCCTGGTAATAGCTAGTTGTTAATTTCCTATATTCATGTAAATATTTAAATAAGCACGGCCTATCTTGAAGAGTAACGGATTTTTCATCTAGGTTTATTGTAATTTAATCACTTATTATGTATTTTCCAGGTGTTCCAGGTTCGCAGTTCCGACGGGGAGACTGCACCGCAGGGATAACACCAGGTAAGTTTTGATTTTAATTAAAATTTGTATTTAATTTTAATTTTTTATATGTTTATAAAAAGCACTTTTTTCCCTATTAATTTCACTATGGACTGTGTCAAGACTTCACCTGATATTAATACTATGGAATATTCCCGGTATTAACTTGTTATAATTATTTAAATGTCGGAGTCTGACTTAAGTACGTAAGGACTCGCACGACTGAAACGGCACACTGGCCGCGCGACGCCTGTGTTCTATGAATTCAAATAAATGCCTAGTCAGCGCGGGCCGTTATTTTTTCGTATTTTTCAAAATATCTTGAGTTCCCCTGGGAGTATCGCGGCGCTAGAGGTACCGTTCTCTTCGTTATCACGGCACGGACCTAGTGGTGTGCGCAGTCTGGGGTCGTCCAATAGAAAAATCTAAAGATAATATGTATTGAAAATTTTGTAAAATATTCCAGGTATAAATACCTTCCCAGAGGTTTTAGCTCTGCGCACACTGGTTCAGTTCGCGCCGCGAGGATCCCTGGAGGTCCCTGAGCCGGAATACTCGAAATTATGGCACTTTTCCATTCAACTTTTTAAATTACAAGTTCAATTTTTTGGAATATTTCACTAATTGTTTTTTTGAATTTTAGCACTGGTTTAGTTCACTTGTAGTGCTCCAGGCCCGCCACACTGACAGCGGTCGTATGCTGCTTGGAGCACTACATCTAAATATGATAAATATTTGTTAATTTTAATTCACCAAAAAATTCCTGAAAATTAATATATTCAAAAAATTGCACTATTCCGGTTTCTAATATCTCTGCAGAGGTATTCCTGGTAATAGCTAGTTGTTAATTTCCTATATTCATGTAAATATTTAAATAAGCACGGCCTATCTTGAAGAGTAACGGATTTTTCATCTAGGTTTATTGTAATTTAATCACTTATTATGTATTTTCCAGGTGTTCCAGGTTCGCAGTTCCGACGGGGAGACTGCACCGCAGGGATAACACCAGGTAAGTTTTGATTTTAATTAAAATTTGTATTTAATTTTAATTTTTTATATGTTTATAAAAAGCACTTTTTTCCCTATTAATTTCACTATGGACTGTGTCAAGACTTCACCTGATATTAATACTATGGAATATTCCCGGTATTAACTTGTTATAATTATTTAAATGTCGGAGTCTGACTTAAGTACGTAAGGACTCGCACGACTGAAACGGCACACTGGCCGCGCGACGCCTGTGTTCTATGAATTCAAATAAATGCCTAGTCAGCGCGGGCCGTTTTTTTTTCGTATTTTTCAAAATATCTTGAGTTCCCCTGGGAGTATCGCGGCGCTAGAGGTACCGTTCTCTTCGTTATCACGGCACGGACCTAGTGGTGTGCGCAGTCTGGGGTCGTCCAATAGAAAAATCTAAAGATAATATGTATTGAAAATTTTGTAAAATATTCCAGGTATAAATACCTTCCCAGAGGTTTTAGCTCTGCGCACACTGGTTCAGTTCGCGCCGCGAGGATCCCTGGAGGTCCCTGAGCCGGAATACTCGAAATTATGGCACTTTTCCATTCAACTTTTTAAATTACAAGTTCAATTTTTTGGAATATTTCACTAATTGTTTTTTTGAATTTTAGCACTGGTTTAGTTCACTTGTAGTGCTCCAGGCCCGCCACACTGACAGCGGTCGTATGCTGCTTGGAGCACTACATCTAAATATGATAAATATTTGTTAATTTTAATTCACCAAAAAATTCCTGAAAATTAATATATTCAAAAAATTGCACTATTCCGGTTTCTAATATCTCTGCAGAGGTATTCCTGGTAATAGCTAGTTGTTAATTTCCTATATTCATGTAAATATTTAAATAAGCACGGCCTATCTTGAAGAGTAACGGATTTTTCATCTAGGTTTATTGTAATTTAATCACTTATTATGTATTTTCCAGGTGTTCCAGGTTCGCAGTTCCGACGGGGAGACTGCACCGCAGGGATAACACCAGGTAAGTTTTGATTTTAATTAAAATTTGTATTTAATTTTAATTTTTTATATGTTTATAAAAAGCACTTTTTTCCCTATTAATTTCACTATGGACTGTGTCAAGACTTCACCTGATATTAATACTATGGAATATTCCCGGTATTAACTTGTTATAATTATTTAAATGTCGGAGTCTGACTTAAGTACGTAAGGACTCGCACGACTGAAACGGCACACTGGCCGCGCGACGCCTGTGTTCTATGAATTCAAATAAATGCCTAGTCAGCGCGGGCCGTTATTTTTTCGTATTTTTCAAAATATCTTGAGTTCCCCTGGGAGTATCGCGGCGCTAGAGGTACCGTTCTCTTCGTTATCACGGCACGGACCTAGTGGTGTGCGCAGTCTGGGGTCGTCCAATAGAAAAATCTAAAGATAATATGTATTGAAAATTTTGTAAAATATTCCAGGTATAAATACCTTCCCAGAGGTTTTAGCTCTGCGCACACTGGTTCAGTTCGCGCCGCGAGGATCCCTGGAGGTCCCTGAGCCGGAATACTCGAAATTATGGCACTTTTCCATTCAACTTTTTAAATTACAAGTTCAATTTTTTGGAATATTTCACTAATTGTTTTTTTGAATTTTAGCACTGGTTTAGTTCACTTGTAGTGCTCCAGGCCCGCCACACTGACAGCGGTCGTATGCTGCTTGGAGCACTACATCTAAATATGATAAATATTTGTTAATTTTAATTCACCAAAAAATTCCTGAAAATTAATATATTCAAAAAATTGCACTATTCCGGTTTCTAATATCTCTGCAGAGGTATTCCTGGTAATAGCTAGTTGTTAATTTCCTATATTCATGTAAATATTTAAATAAGCACGGCCTATCTTGAAGAGTAACGGATTTTTCATCTAGGTTTATTGTAATTTAATCACTTATTATGTATTTTCCAGGTGTTCCAGGTTCGCAGTTCCGACGGGGAGACTGCACCGCAGGGATAACACCAGGTAAGTTTTGATTTTAATTAAAATTTGTATTTAATTTTAATTTTTTATATGTTTATAAAAAGCACTTTTTTCCCTATTAATTTCACTATGGACTGTGTCAAGACTTCACCTGATATTAATACTATGGAATATTCCCGGTATTAACTTGTTATAATTATTTAAATGTCGGAGTCTGACTTAAGTACGTAAGGACTCGCACGACTGAAACGGCACACTGGCCGCGCGACGCCTGTGTTCTATGAATTCAAATAAATGCCTAGTCAGCGCGGGCCGTTATTTTTTCGTATTTTTCAAAATATCTTGAGTTCCCCTGGGAGTATCGCGGCGCTAGAGGTACCGTTCTCTTCGTTATCACGGCACGGACCTAGTGGTGTGCGCAGTCTGGGGTCGTCCAATAGAAAAATCTAAAGATAATATGTATTGAAAATTTTGTAAAATATTCCAGGTATAAATACCTTCCCAGAGGTTTTAGCTCTGCGCACACTGGTTCAGTTCGCGCCGCGAGGATCCCTGGAGGTCCCTGAGCCGGAATACTCGAAATTATGGCACTTTTCCATTCAACTTTTTAAATTACAAGTTCAATTTTTTGGAATATTTCACTAATTGTTTTTTTGAATTTTAGCACTGGTTTAGTTCACTTGTAGTGCTCCAGGCCCGCCACACTGACAGCGGTCGTATGCTGCTTGGAGCACTACATCTAAATATGATAAATATTTGTTAATTTTAATTCACCAAAAAATTCCTGAAAATTAATATATTCAAAAAATTGCACTATTCCGGTTTCTAATATCTCTGCAGAGGTATTCCTGGTAATAGCTAGTTGTTAATTTCCTATATTCATGTAAATATTTAAATAAGCACGGCCTATCTTGAAGAGTAACGGATTTTTCATCTAGGTTTATTGTAATTTAATCACTTATTATGTATTTTCCAGGTGTTCCAGGTTCGCAGTTCCGACGGGGAGACTGCACCGCAGGGATAACACCAGGTAAGTTTTGATTTTAATTAAAATTTGTATTTAATTTTAATTTTTTATATGTTTATAAAAAGCACTTTTTTCCCTATTAATTTCACTATGGACTGTGTCAAGACTTCACCTGATATTAATACTATGGAATATTCCCGGTATTAACTTGTTATAATTATTTAAATGTCGGAGTCTGACTTAAGTACGTAAGGACTCGCACGACTGAAACGGCACACTGGCCGCGCGACGCCTGTGTTCTATGAATTCAAATAAATGCCTAGTCAGCGCGGGCCGTTATTTTTTCGTATTTTTCAAAATATCTTGAGTTCCCCTGGGAGTATCGCGGCGCTAGAGGTACCGTTCTCTTCGTTATCACGGCACGGACCTAGTGGTGTGCGCAGTCTGGGGTCGTCCAATAGAAAAATCTAAAGATAATATGTATTGAAAATTTTGTAAAATATTCCAGGTATAAATACCTTCCCAGAGGTTTTAGCTCTGCGCACACTGGTTCAGTTCGCGCCGCGAGGATCCCTGGAGGTCCCTGAGCCGGAATACTCGAAATTATGGCACTTTTCCATTCAACTTTTTAAATTACAAGTTCAATTTTTTGGAATATTTCACTAATTGTTTTTTTGAATTTTAGCACTGGTTTAGTTCACTTGTAGTGCTCCAGGCCCGCCACACTGACAGCGGTCGTATGCTGCTTGGAGCACTACATCTAAATATGATAAATATTTGTTAATTTTAATTCACCAAAAAATTCCTGAAAATTAATATATTCAAAAAATTGCACTATTCCGGTTTCTAATATCTCTGCAGAGGTATTCCTGGTAATAGCTAGTTGTTAATTTCCTATATTCATGTAAATATTTAAATAAGCACGGCCTATCTTGAAGAGTAACGGATTTTTCATCTAGGTTTATTGTAATTTAATCACTTATTATGTATTTTCCAGGTGTTCCAGGTTCGCAGTTCCGACGGGGAGACTGCACCGCAGGGATAACACCAGGTAAGTTTTGATTTTAATTAAAATTTGTATTTAATTTTAATTTTTTATATGTTTATAAAAAGCACTTTTTTCCCTATTAATTTCACTATGGACTGTGTCAAGACTTCACCTGATATTAATACTATGGAATATTCCCGGTATTAACTTGTTATAATTATTTAAATGTCGGAGTCTGACTTAAGTACGTAAGGACTCGCACGACTGAAACGGCACACTGGCCGCGCGACGCCTGTGTTCTATGAATTCAAATAAATGCCTAGTCAGCGCGGGCCGTTATTTTTTCGTATTTTTCAAAATATCTTGAGTTCCCCTGGGAGTATCGCGGCGCTAGAGGTACCGTTCTCTTCGTTATCACGGCACGGACCTAGTGGTGTGCGCAGTCTGGGGTCGTCCAATAGAAAAATCTAAAGATAATATGTATTGAAAATTTTGTAAAATATTCCAGGTATAAATACCTTCCCAGAGGTTTTAGCTCTGCGCACACTGGTTCAGTTCGCGCCGCGAGGATCCCTGGAGGTCCCTGAGCCGGAATACTCGAAATTATGGCACTTTTCCATTCAACTTTTTAAATTACAAGTTCAATTTTTTGGAATATTTCACTAATTGTTTTTTTGAATTTTAGCACTGGTTTAGTTCACTTGTAGTGCTCCAGGCCCGCCACACTGACAGCGGTCGTATGCTGCTTGGAGCACTACATCTAAATATGATAAATATTTGTTAATTTTAATTCACCAAAAAATTCCTGAAAATTAATATATTCAAAAAATTGCACTATTCCGGTTTCTAATATCTCTGCAGAGGTATTCCTGGTAATAGCTAGTTGTTAATTTCCTATATTCATGTAAATATTTAAATAAGCACGGCCTATCTTGAAGAGTAACGGATTTTTCATCTAGGTTTATTGTAATTTAATCACTTATTATGTATTTTCCAGGTGTTCCAGGTTCGCAGTTCCGACGGGGAGACTGCACCGCAGGGATAACACCAGGTAAGTTTTGATTTTAATTAAAATTTGTATTTAATTTTAATTTTTTATATGTTTATAAAAAGCACTTTTTTCCCTATTAATTTCACTATGGACTGTGTCAAGACTTCACCTGATATTAATACTATGGAATATTCCCGGTATTAACTTGTTATAATTATTTAAATGTCGGAGTCTGACTTAAGTACGTAAGGACTCGCACGACTGAAACGGCACACTGGCCGCGCGACGCCTGTGTTCTATGAATTCAAATAAATGCCTAGTCAGCGCGGGCCGTTTTTTTTTCGTATTTTTCAAAATATCTTGAGTTCCCCTGGGAGTATCGCGGCGCTAGAGGTACCGTTCTCTTCGTTATCACGGCACGGACCTAGTGGTGTGCGCAGTCTGGGGTCGTCCAATAGAAAAATCTAAAGATAATATGTATTGAAAATTTTGTAAAATATTCCAGGTATAAATACCTTCCCAGAGGTTTTAGCTCTGCGCACACTGGTTCAGTTCGCGCCGCGAGGATCCCTGGAGGTCCCTGAGCCGGAATACTCGAAATTATGGCACTTTTCCATTCAACTTTTTAAATTACAAGTTCAATTTTTTGGAATATTTCACTAATTGTTTTTTTGAATTTTAGCACTGGTTTAGTTCACTTGTAGTGCTCCAGGCCCGCCACACTGACAGCGGTCGTATGCTGCTTGGAGCACTACATCTAAATATGATAAATATTTGTTAATTTTAATTCACCAAAAAATTCCTGAAAATTAATATATTCAAAAAATTGCACTATTCCGGTTTCTAATATCTCTGCAGAGGTATTCCTGGTAATAGCTAGTTGTTAATTTCCTATATTCATGTAAATATTTAAATAAGCACGGCCTATCTTGAAGAGTAACGGATTTTTCATCTAGGTTTATTGTAATTTAATCACTTATTATGTATTTTCCAGGTGTTCCAGGTTCGCAGTTCCGACGGGGAGACTGCACCGCAGGGATAACACCAGGTAAGTTTTGATTTTAATTAAAATTTGTATTTAATTTTAATTTTTTATATGTTTATAAAAAGCACTTTTTTCCCTATTAATTTCACTATGGACTGTGTCAAGACTTCACCTGATATTAATACTATGGAATATTCCCGGTATTAACTTGTTATAATTATTTAAATGTCGGAGTCTGACTTAAGTACGTAAGGACTCGCACGACTGAAACGGCACACTGGCCGCGCGACGCCTGTGTTCTATGAATTCAAATAAATGCCTAGTCAGCGCGGGCCGTTATTTTTTCGTATTTTTCAAAATATCTTGAGTTCCCCTGGGAGTATCGCGGCGCTAGAGGTACCGTTCTCTTCGTTATCACGGCACGGACCTAGTGGTGTGCGCAGTCTGGGGTCGTCCAATAGAAAAATCTAAAGATAATATGTATTGAAAATTTTGTAAAATATTCCAGGTATAAATACCTTCCCAGAGGTTTTAGCTCTGCGCACACTGGTTCAGTTCGCGCCGCGAGGATCCCTGGAGGTCCCTGAGCCGGAATACTCGAAATTATGGCACTTTTCCATTCAACTTTTTAAATTACAAGTTCAATTTTTTGGAATATTTCACTAATTGTTTTTTTGAATTTTAGCACTGGTTTAGTTCACTTGTAGTGCTCCAGGCCCGCCACACTGACAGCGGTCGTATGCTGCTTGGAGCACTACATCTAAATATGATAAATATTTGTTAATTTTAATTCACCAAAAAATTCCTGAAAATTAATATATTCAAAAAATTGCACTATTCCGGTTTCTAATATCTCTGCAGAGGTATTCCTGGTAATAGCTAGTTGTTAATTTCCTATATTCATGTAAATATTTAAATAAGCACGGCCTATCTTGAAGAGTAACGGATTTTTCATCTAGGTTTATTGTAATTTAATCACTTATTATGTATTTTCCAGGTGTTCCAGGTTCGCAGTTCCGACGGGGAGACTGCACCGCAGGGATAACACCAGGTAAGTTTTGATTTTAATTAAAATTTGTATTTAATTTTAATTTTTTATATGTTTATAAAAAGCACTTTTTTCCCTATTAATTTCACTATGGACTGTGTCAAGACTTCACCTGATATTAATACTATGGAATATTCCCGGTATTAACTTGTTATAATTATTTAAATGTCGGAGTCTGACTTAAGTACGTAAGGACTCGCACGACTGAAACGGCACACTGGCCGCGCGACGCCTGTGTTCTATGAATTCAAATAAATGCCTAGTCAGCGCGGGCCGTTTTTTTTTCGTATTTTTCAAAATATCTTGAGTTCCCCTGGGAGTATCGCGGCGCTAGAGGTACCGTTCTCTTCGTTATCACGGCACGGACCTAGTGGTGTGCGCAGTCTGGGGTCGTCCAATAGAAAAATCTAAAGATAATATGTATTGAAAATTTTGTAAAATATTCCAGGTATAAATACCTTCCCAGAGGTTTTAGCTCTGCGCACACTGGTTCAGTTCGCGCCGCGAGGATCCCTGGAGGTCCCTGAGCCGGAATACTCGAAATTATGGCACTTTTCCATTCAACTTTTTAAATTACAAGTTCAATTTTTTGGAATATTTCACTAATTGTTTTTTTGAATTTTAGCACTGGTTTAGTTCACTTGTAGTGCTCCAGGCCCGCCACACTGACAGCGGTCGTATGCTGCTTGGAGCACTACATCTAAATATGATAAATATTTGTTAATTTTAATTCACCAAAAAATTCCTGAAAATTAATATATTCAAAAAATTGCACTATTCCGGTTTCTAATATCTCTGCAGAGGTATTCCTGGTAATAGCTAGTTGTTAATTTCCTATATTCATGTAAATATTTAAATAAGCACGGCCTATCTTGAAGAGTAACGGATTTTTCATCTAGGTTTATTGTAATTTAATCACTTATTATGTATTTTCCAGGTGTTCCAGGTTCGCAGTTCCGACGGGGAGACTGCACCGCAGGGATAACACCAGGTAAGTTTTGATTTTAATTAAAATTTGTATTTAATTTTAATTTTTTATATGTTTATAAAAAGCACTTTTTTCCCTATTAATTTCACTATGGACTGTGTCAAGACTTCACCTGATATTAATACTATGGAATATTCCCGGTATTAACTTGTTATAATTATTTAAATGTCGGAGTCTGACTTAAGTACGTAAGGACTCGCACGACTGAAACGGCACACTGGCCGCGCGACGCCTGTGTTCTATGAATTCAAATAAATGCCTAGTCAGCGCGGGCCGTTATTTTTTCGTATTTTTCAAAATATCTTGAGTTCCCCTGGGAGTATCGCGGCGCTAGAGGTACCGTTCTCTTCGTTATCACGGCACGGACCTAGTGGTGTGCGCAGTCTGGGGTCGTCCAATAGAAAAATCTAAAGATAATATGTATTGAAAATTTTGTAAAATATTCCAGGTATAAATACCTTCCCAGAGGTTTTAGCTCTGCGCACACTGGTTCAGTTCGCGCCGCGAGGATCCCTGGAGGTCCCTGAGCCGGAATACTCGAAATTATGGCACTTTTCCATTCAACTTTTTAAATTACAAGTTCAATTTTTTGGAATATTTCACTAATTGTTTTTTTGAATTTTAGCACTGGTTTAGTTCACTTGTAGTGCTCCAGGCCCGCCACACTGACAGCGGTCGTATGCTGCTTGGAGCACTACATCTAAATATGATAAATATTTGTTAATTTTAATTCACCAAAAAATTCCTGAAAATTAATATATTCAAAAAATTGCACTATTCCGGTTTCTAATATCTCTGCAGAGGTATTCCTGGTAATAGCTAGTTGTTAATTTCCTATATTCATGTAAATATTTAAATAAGCACGGCCTATCTTGAAGAGTAACGGATTTTTCATCTAGGTTTATTGTAATTTAATCACTTATTATGTATTTTCCAGGTGTTCCAGGTTCGCAGTTCCGACGGGGAGACTGCACCGCAGGGATAACACCAGGTAAGTTTTGATTTTAATTAAAATTTGTATTTAATTTTAATTTTTTATATGTTTATAAAAAGCACTTTTTTCCCTATTAATTTCACTATGGACTGTGTCAAGACTTCACCTGATATTAATACTATGGAATATTCCCGGTATTAACTTGTTATAATTATTTAAATGTCGGAGTCTGACTTAAGTACGTAAGGACTCGCACGACTGAAACGGCACACTGGCCGCGCGACGCCTGTGTTCTATGAATTCAAATAAATGCCTAGTCAGCGCGGGCCGTTATTTTTTCGTATTTTTCAAAATATCTTGAGTTCCCCTGGGAGTATCGCGGCGCTAGAGGTACCGTTCTCTTCGTTATCACGGCACGGACCTAGTGGTGTGCGCAGTCTGGGGTCGTCCAATAGAAAAATCTAAAGATAATATGTATTGAAAATTTTGTAAAATATTCCAGGTATAAATACCTTCCCAGAGGTTTTAGCTCTGCGCACACTGGTTCAGTTCGCGCCGCGAGGATCCCTGGAGGTCCCTGAGCCGGAATACTCGAAATTATGGCACTTTTCCATTCAACTTTTTAAATTACAAGTTCAATTTTTTGGAATATTTCACTAATTGTTTTTTTGAATTTTAGCACTGGTTTAGTTCACTTGTAGTGCTCCAGGCCCGCCACACTGACAGCGGTCGTATGCTGCTTGGAGCACTACATCTAAATATGATAAATATTTGTTAATTTTAATTCACCAAAAAATTCCTGAAAATTAATATATTCAAAAAATTGCACTATTCCGGTTTCTAATATCTCTGCAGAGGTATTCCTGGTAATAGCTAGTTGTTAATTTCCTATATTCATGTAAATATTTAAATAAGCACGGCCTATCTTGAAGAGTAACGGATTTTTCATCTAGGTTTATTGTAATTTAATCACTTATTATGTATTTTCCAGGTGTTCCAGGTTCGCAGTTCCGACGGGGAGACTGCACCGCAGGGATAACACCAGGTAAGTTTTGATTTTAATTAAAATTTGTATTTAATTTTAATTTTTTATATGTTTATAAAAAGCACTTTTTTCCCTATTAATTTCACTATGGACTGTGTCAAGACTTCACCTGATATTAATACTATGGAATATTCCCGGTATTAACTTGTTATAATTATTTAAATGTCGGAGTCTGACTTAAGTACGTAAGGACTCGCACGACTGAAACGGCACACTGGCCGCGCGACGCCTGTGTTCTATGAATTCAAATAAATGCCTAGTCAGCGCGGGCCGTTATTTTTTCGTATTTTTCAAAATATCTTGAGTTCCCCTGGGAGTATCGCGGCGCTAGAGGTACCGTTCTCTTCGTTATCACGGCACGGACCTAGTGGTGTGCGCAGTCTGGGGTCGTCCAATAGAAAAATCTAAAGATAATATGTATTGAAAATTTTGTAAAATATTCCAGGTATAAATACCTTCCCAGAGGTTTTAGCTCTGCGCACACTGGTTCAGTTCGCGCCGCGAGGATCCCTGGAGGTCCCTGAGCCGGAATACTCGAAATTATGGCACTTTTCCATTCAACTTTTTAAATTACAAGTTCAATTTTTTGGAATATTTCACTAATTGTTTTTTTGAATTTTAGCACTGGTTTAGTTCACTTGTAGTGCTCCAGGCCCGCCACACTGACAGCGGTCGTATGCTGCTTGGAGCACTACATCTAAATATGATAAATATTTGTTAATTTTAATTCACCAAAAAATTCCTGAAAATTAATATATTCAAAAAATTGCACTATTCCGGTTTCTAATATCTCTGCAGAGGTATTCCTGGTAATAGCTAGTTGTTAATTTCCTATATTCATGTAAATATTTAAATAAGCACGGCCTATCTTGAAGAGTAACGGATTTTTCATCTAGGTTTATTGTAATTTAATCACTTATTATGTATTTTCCAGGTGTTCCAGGTTCGCAGTTCCGACGGGGAGACTGCACCGCAGGGATAACACCAGGTAAGTTTTGATTTTAATTAAAATTTGTATTTAATTTTAATTTTTTATATGTTTATAAAAAGCACTTTTTTCCCTATTAATTTCACTATGGACTGTGTCAAGACTTCACCTGATATTAATACTATGGAATATTCCCGGTATTAACTTGTTATAATTATTTAAATGTCGGAGTCTGACTTAAGTACGTAAGGACTCGCACGACTGAAACGGCACACTGGCCGCGCGACGCCTGTGTTCTATGAATTCAAATAAATGCCTAGTCAGCGCGGGCCGTTATTTTTTCGTATTTTTCAAAATATCTTGAGTTCCCCTGGGAGTATCGCGGCGCTAGAGGTACCGTTCTCTTCGTTATCACGGCACGGACCTAGTGGTGTGCGCAGTCTGGGGTCGTCCAATAGAAAAATCTAAAGATAATATGTATTGAAAATTTTGTAAAATATTCCAGGTATAAATACCTTCCCAGAGGTTTTAGCTCTGCGCACACTGGTTCAGTTCGCGCCGCGAGGATCCCTGGAGGTCCCTGAGCCGGAATACTCGAAATTATGGCACTTTTCCATTCAACTTTTTAAATTACAAGTTCAATTTTTTGGAATATTTCACTAATTGTTTTTTTGAATTTTAGCACTGGTTTAGTTCACTTGTAGTGCTCCAGGCCCGCCACACTGACAGCGGTCGTATGCTGCTTGGAGCACTACATCTAAATATGATAAATATTTGTTAATTTTAATTCACCAAAAAATTCCTGAAAATTAATATATTCAAAAAATTGCACTATTCCGGTTTCTAATATCTCTGCAGAGGTATTCCTGGTAATAGCTAGTTGTTAATTTCCTATATTCATGTAAATATTTAAATAAGCACGGCCTATCTTGAAGAGTAACGGATTTTTCATCTAGGTTTATTGTAATTTAATCACTTATTATGTATTTTCCAGGTGTTCCAGGTTCGCAGTTCCGACGGGGAGACTGCACCGCAGGGATAACACCAGGTAAGTTTTGATTTTAATTAAAATTTGTATTTAATTTTAATTTTTTATATGTTTATAAAAAGCACTTTTTTCCCTATTAATTTCACTATGGACTGTGTCAAGACTTCACCTGATATTAATACTATGGAATATTCCCGGTATTAACTTGTTATAATTATTTAAATGTCGGAGTCTGACTTAAGTACGTAAGGACTCGCACGACTGAAACGGCACACTGGCCGCGCGACGCCTGTGTTCTATGAATTCAAATAAATGCCTAGTCAGCGCGGGCCGTTTTTTTTTCGTATTTTTCAAAATATCTTGAGTTCCCCTGGGAGTATCGCGGCGCTAGAGGTACCGTTCTCTTCGTTATC
Organism: Saturnia pavonia; assembly: GCA_947532125.1. Taxonomy (NCBI): domain Eukaryota; kingdom Metazoa; phylum Arthropoda; class Insecta; order Lepidoptera; family Saturniidae; genus Saturnia; species Saturnia pavonia. The sequence continues at coordinate 148,729 of OX383917.1, forward strand.
ACGGCACGGACCTAGTGGTGTGCGCAGTCTGGGGTCGTCCAATAGAAAAATCTAAAGATAATATGTATTGAAAATTTTGTAAAATATTCCAGGTATAAATACCTTCCCAGAGGTTTTAGCTCTGCGCACACTGGTTCAGTTCGCGCCGCGAGGATCCCTGGAGGTCCCTGAGCCGGAATACTCGAAATTATGGCACTTTTCCATTCAACTTTTTAAATTACAAGTTCAATTTTTTGGAATATTTCACTAATTGTTTTTTTGAATTTTAGCACTGGTTTAGTTCACTTGTAGTGCTCCAGGCCCGCCACACTGACAGCGGTCGTATGCTGCTTGGAGCACTACATCTAAATATGATAAATATTTGTTAATTTTAATTCACCAAAAAATTCCTGAAAATTAATATATTCAAAAAATTGCACTATTCCGGTTTCTAATATCTCTGCAGAGGTATTCCTGGTAATAGCTAGTTGTTAATTTCCTATATTCATGTAAATATTTAAATAAGCACGGCCTATCTTGAAGAGTAACGGATTTTTCATCTAGGTTTATTGTAATTTAATCACTTATTATGTATTTTCCAGGTGTTCCAGGTTCGCAGTTCCGACGGGGAGACTGCACCGCAGGGATAACACCAGGTAAGTTTTGATTTTAATTAAAATTTGTATTTAATTTTAATTTTTTATATGTTTATAAAAAGCACTTTTTTCCCTATTAATTTCACTATGGACTGTGTCAAGACTTCACCTGATATTAATACTATGGAATATTCCCGGTATTAACTTGTTATAATTATTTAAATGTCGGAGTCTGACTTAAGTACGTAAGGACTCGCACGACTGAAACGGCACACTGGCCGCGCGACGCCTGTGTTCTATGAATTCAAATAAATGCCTAGTCAGCGCGGGCCGTTATTTTTTCGTATTTTTCAAAATATCTTGAGTTCCCCTGGGAGTATCGCGGCGCTAGAGGTACCGTTCTCTTCGTTATCACGGCACGGACCTAGTGGTGTGCGCAGTCTGGGGTCGTCCAATAGAAAAATCTAAAGATAATATGTATTGAAAATTTTGTAAAATATTCCAGGTATAAATACCTTCCCAGAGGTTTTAGCTCTGCGCACACTGGTTCAGTTCGCGCCGCGAGGATCCCTGGAGGTCCCTGAGCCGGAATACTCGAAATTATGGCACTTTTCCATTCAACTTTTTAAATTACAAGTTCAATTTTTTGGAATATTTCACTAATTGTTTTTTTGAATTTTAGCACTGGTTTAGTTCACTTGTAGTGCTCCAGGCCCGCCACACTGACAGCGGTCGTATGCTGCTTGGAGCACTACATCTAAATATGATAAATATTTGTTAATTTTAATTCACCAAAAAATTCCTGAAAATTAATATATTCAAAAAATTGCACTATTCCGGTTTCTAATATCTCTGCAGAGGTATTCCTGGTAATAGCTAGTTGTTAATTTCCTATATTCATGTAAATATTTAAATAAGCACGGCCTATCTTGAAGAGTAACGGATTTTTCATCTAGGTTTATTGTAATTTAATCACTTATTATGTATTTTCCAGGTGTTCCAGGTTCGCAGTTCCGACGGGGAGACTGCACCGCAGGGATAACACCAGGTAAGTTTTGATTTTAATTAAAATTTGTATTTAATTTTAATTTTTTATATGTTTATAAAAAGCACTTTTTTCCCTATTAATTTCACTATGGACTGTGTCAAGACTTCACCTGATATTAATACTATGGAATATTCCCGGTATTAACTTGTTATAATTATTTAAATGTCGGAGTCTGACTTAAGTACGTAAGGACTCGCACGACTGAAACGGCACACTGGCCGCGCGACGCCTGTGTTCTATGAATTCAAATAAATGCCTAGTCAGCGCGGGCCGTTTTTTTTTCGTATTTTTCAAAATATCTTGAGTTCCCCTGGGAGTATCGCGGCGCTAGAGGTACCGTTCTCTTCGTTATCACGGCACGGACCTAGTGGTGTGCGCAGTCTGGGGTCGTCCAATAGAAAAATCTAAAGATAATATGTATTGAAAATTTTGTAAAATATTCCAGGTATAAATACCTTCCCAGAGGTTTTAGCTCTGCGCACACTGGTTCAGTTCGCGCCGCGAGGATCCCTGGAGGTCCCTGAGCCGGAATACTCGAAATTATGGCACTTTTCCATTCAACTTTTTAAATTACAAGTTCAATTTTTTGGAATATTTCACTAATTGTTTTTTTGAATTTTAGCACTGGTTTAGTTCACTTGTAGTGCTCCAGGCCCGCCACACTGACAGCGGTCGTATGCTGCTTGGAGCACTACATCTAAATATGATAAATATTTGTTAATTTTAATTCACCAAAAAATTCCTGAAAATTAATATATTCAAAAAATTGCACTATTCCGGTTTCTAATATCTCTGCAGAGGTATTCCTGGTAATAGCTAGTTGTTAATTTCCTATATTCATGTAAATATTTAAATAAGCACGGCCTATCTTGAAGAGTAACGGATTTTTCATCTAGGTTTATTGTAATTTAATCACTTATTATGTATTTTCCAGGTGTTCCAGGTTCGCAGTTCCGACGGGGAGACTGCACCGCAGGGATAACACCAGGTAAGTTTTGATTTTAATTAAAATTTGTATTTAATTTTAATTTTTTATATGTTTATAAAAAGCACTTTTTTCCCTATTAATTTCACTATGGACTGTGTCAAGACTTCACCTGATATTAATACTATGGAATATTCCCGGTATTAACTTGTTATAATTATTTAAATGTCGGAGTCTGACTTAAGTACGTAAGGACTCGCACGACTGAAACGGCACACTGGCCGCGCGACGCCTGTGTTCTATGAATTCAAATAAATGCCTAGTCAGCGCGGGCCGTTATTTTTTCGTATTTTTCAAAATATCTTGAGTTCCCCTGGGAGTATCGCGGCGCTAGAGGTACCGTTCTCTTCGTTATCACGGCACGGACCTAGTGGTGTGCGCAGTCTGGGGTCGTCCAATAGAAAAATCTAAAGATAATATGTATTGAAAATTTTGTAAAATATTCCAGGTATAAATACCTTCCCAGAGGTTTTAGCTCTGCGCACACTGGTTCAGTTCGCGCCGCGAGGATCCCTGGAGGTCCCTGAGCCGGAATACTCGAAATTATGGCACTTTTCCATTCAACTTTTTAAATTACAAGTTCAATTTTTTGGAATATTTCACTAATTGTTTTTTTGAATTTTAGCACTGGTTTAGTTCACTTGTAGTGCTCCAGGCCCGCCACACTGACAGCGGTCGTATGCTGCTTGGAGCACTACATCTAAATATGATAAATATTTGTTAATTTTAATTCACCAAAAAATTCCTGAAAATTAATATATTCAAAAAATTGCACTATTCCGGTTTCTAATATCTCTGCAGAGGTATTCCTGGTAATAGCTAGTTGTTAATTTCCTATATTCATGTAAATATTTAAATAAGCACGGCCTATCTTGAAGAGTAACGGATTTTTCATCTAGGTTTATTGTAATTTAATCACTTATTATGTATTTTCCAGGTGTTCCAGGTTCGCAGTTCCGACGGGGAGACTGCACCGCAGGGATAACACCAGGTAAGTTTTGATTTTAATTAAAATTTGTATTTAATTTTAATTTTTTATATGTTTATAAAAAGCACTTTTTTCCCTATTAATTTCACTATGGACTGTGTCAAGACTTCACCTGATATTAATACTATGGAATATTCCCGGTATTAACTTGTTATAATTATTTAAATGTCGGAGTCTGACTTAAGTACGTAAGGACTCGCACGACTGAAACGGCACACTGGCCGCGCGACGCCTGTGTTCTATGAATTCAAATAAATGCCTAGTCAGCGCGGGCCGTTTTTTTTTCGTATTTTTCAAAATATCTTGAGTTCCCCTGGGAGTATCGCGGCGCTAGAGGTACCGTTCTCTTCGTTATCACGGCACGGACCTAGTGGTGTGCGCAGTCTGGGGTCGTCCAATAGAAAAATCTAAAGATAATATGTATTGAAAATTTTGTAAAATATTCCAGGTATAAATACCTTCCCAGAGGTTTTAGCTCTGCGCACACTGGTTCAGTTCGCGCCGCGAGGATCCCTGGAGGTCCCTGAGCCGGAATACTCGAAATTATAACCTAACCTAACCTAACCTAACCTAACCTAACCTAACCTAACCTAACCTAACCTAACCTAACCTAACCTAACCTAACCTAACCTTTTTTTTTTTTTTTTTTTTTTTTTTTTTTAACGTGGGTAAAAATGCATTTACGCATCCGCAGACGGCCCGGGCAGGCCGAAAGGGTATGTGGGACTCCATGGTAACATAAAAAAACCACAACTACCCACTAAAAAATCCCCACGTGTGTTCCCCTAACAGCACCCTTGATGTCGAGGACCAGGAACGCATACGCATTACTTCTGCTCAACTCGACGGGTGTAGCTCCAACGGAGGAGCTTCGACTACAGTCTGAATGAATCAGACAACAACTGCCCGGACGAAACCGGGCGACGCACGCGTAAAAGTTTGGAACACTGCGTGCGCCTCGCCATGGGCCTGTGTGCTATGGCGACGGACATGCCCGTGTCCCTCGCCTACAGGCCCTGCCTACGGCGGCCGGAGGTCATCGCCCACCTGACGCCGCCGTCGACCAGAACGCCGACCGCGAGAGGGAATCTCACTAGTGAGTTCCCTCTCTCTCTCCGCCGTCTCCTTCACGAACATAACATGCTCGCAAAAAGAGACGACAGAATCCCAACCTCTCTCACTCTCGACCATCGCCTTGACGACAGCTCCGAGCGAGAGGTCGGTCCCTACAGCTGCGGTCAGAACACAGCGTTCAGAGTCCCAAGCGGGACAAACCTCGAGCGTGTGTTGCGCGTCATCGAACGCGCAGCCACAGTGATGACACCCTGGTGCAATCTCCCGGCCTATGCGACACAGGTAACTCCCGAAACAACCGTGTCCCGTGAGCACCTGTGTCAGGCGGAAGGTCAAGGTGCCATGTGCCCTACTCAACCATGAAGCCAGACGAGGCCGGATGGCCTCCACCGTCGCCGCACCTGAAACAGGAGAATCGAGCCTACGTCTCCACTCGGCCATGACGTGGATCTCGTGGAGCTCCGACCTCTGCGCCTCGATTTCTCGAGGTGCAAGCCGAAGTCCTCCATTCAGCGCCTCCCCGCGCCACTCGTAGAGTGACGCGAGGGCTCTCGCTTCGAGATCCCATGGCGCGGAACCTACCAAGAGGGACGCCGCCTCAAAAGAGACTGTGCGGTACCCGCGTGCTGCCCTGACGGCCATCGCCCTCTGCGGAGCCCGCAGAGCGCGGATATTCTGGGCCGACAGGTCTGCAGCCCACACCGGGGCCCCGTAAAGGGCCATGGACCGAACAACCCCTACATAGAGCTTCCGGCAAGCGGAATCGGGCCCCCCTAAGTTGGGCAACAACCGCGCGAGCGCGGCTGCAGCGCCCAACAGTCGAGGGGTCAGCTGCCTGAAGTGCGCGACAAAGTCCCACCTACTATCTAACACCAGTCCGAGATATTTCATCTCGGACTGGATGCCTATAGAGACACCGCCTACGAGAATTCGCGATCCTCTCGGTGGCGCGTTCCGAGGCCCGTGAAAGCACAGAGCCTCGGACTTGTGCAATGCCACCTCGAGCCCTAGGCTACGAATCCTAGCTACGACCTGAGCCACGCCGGCTGTGACGAGAATCTGGGCATCGCGGTGTGTCTTACCTCTCGCCGTGACCAGAGTGTCGTCTGCATAACAGACGACACTCAACCCACGGAGGAGAGCACCCCGCAACACCCAATCATATCCGATGTTCCACAGGAGAGGGCCAAGGACCGACCCCTGTGGAACACCGCATACTACCTCGCGCCTACACGTACGACTCTGACCCGGGAAGGTCACGTACCTCTCGGAGAGGTACGACGCGACGATACGACGGATATAGGTCGGCACTCCGTGATAACGAAGCGCCTCCCTAATACAGGCCCAGGGTAAGGTGTTGAATGCATTAGCGATGTCCAAGGACACCGCCAACACCACCTCGCCCCGTGCAATGGCCTCTTCCGCCAAACTCCTAACCTGCGTGATCGCGTCGATAGTGGAGCGACCCCTGCGAAACCCGTACTGGTTCGCCGCCAGGTCCGGCCCCTCACGCGTTAAGTGGCTGACGATGCGGTTTGCAATGACTCTTTCAAAGAGCTTGCCCACATCGTCAAGCAACACGATCGGCCGGTACGCCGACGGATTGTCCGCCGGGCGCCCCTCCTTCTGAAGCAGGACTAACCGACCGGTTTTCCATCGGATTGGAAACCGGCCCTGCTCCAGACACGCACTGAAGAGCCCCAATAGGCGAGGCTCGAGAACCTCTAGGGCCAGGACCCATGCTCTGCCAGGCAGACCATCGGGTCCCGGGGCGGTGTTCTTGGCCTTAAGCCGTTCCACCGCCGCTCCCAATTCTTCCCGGGTCACGTCGACACTGCCCACGTCCGGCTCCGCCATAAAAGGCGAAGCCATCGGTGGAGGAGTAAACTCCCCCCTCGAAGGGAACAGTGCGCTAACGACTTCGTCGAGGAACTGCGGCTGGAGACTCTGCGTTACCGGGGGTGCCCACTGGCGGAGCTTGCCACGTACCATACGGTACGGGCGTCCCCACGGGTCCCGACTGAGGATCTCCAACAGTTCCTCCCTAGCCTGCGCCTTAGACCGCTCGATGGCCTGCTTGAGGGCGAGCTTTGCAGCCCGGTATCCCTCATGCAGCTCCACCTCCTCCGGGGCTGCGACCTGAGTTCGACGTCGTCTTCGCCTGATCCGGGTATACCGGCGACGCGCCGACACGCACGCTGCACGCAGCTGTGCGATGTCGGCGTTCCACCAATATACCTGGCGTTTGGCTCGGACACGCCTCGCCCGAGGCATAGCAGCATCACACATGTGTGATACCGCATCCCTCAGTCGCTCCGCCCCATCATCGACATCGGCAGGCCTCTCGGGTGTCGCACGCAACACCCAGTCCTGCACGATGGCGGCCTCCTGAAAGACTTCCCTATCGAGTCGCCCTAACACCCAACGCGGACCGTCCTCCACAGGAACTCCCGGTACCGGTAGGTCCTCGGTTTGGACGGTGACGTCGAACCGAACATATAAATGGTCGGACAACGTCTCCACCTCCCCGAGGACTCTCCAGTCCCGAACGCGGCGTGCGATCGCAGGGCTAGCGAACGAAACGTCCACTATGGATTCGCCCTGCGGTCGCACGCACGTGTTCACGGAGCCCCTGTTTAGGACGAGCAGGCCAGATGTCAGCGCCCACTCTTCCAACACCTCTCCCCTTCTGTCCGAGCATGGGCAACCCCAAGCCGTTGATTTGGCGTTGAAGTCACCCAGTACCAGGACGGGGCGAGGGTGGCTGCCTAACACGACGCTACCTAACCCTACTAGGAAGGACTCGAACTCCGCGAGACTCCACCGAGGTGGAGCGTAGACTCCTACGACGACGACGTCACCGAGCCGCGCCGCCACGTACCCCCGGCCCTTCGTAATATCTACAAAGGGTGGGACACCGGCAGCCGGCCGAGATATGATGGCTACGCAACCATACCTGTCACCGACCCAGCAATCGCTGGGTGGGACAAAGTATGGCTCCGCCATCACAGCGACCCCTATCGACCACTGCGCCATGCTCTGGGACATCAAGTCCTGAGCTCTGGCACAGTGGTTTAAATTCCCTTGGAGTACACGGAGAGCCATTATAAAATGGCAGGGTCCATGCAAACCTCAGAGGCCGAAGTCGACGCCTTAGCGGCAGTCGACGCGGCCGAGGGTTTCGAGGGGGTCTGACCCCTCTTGCCCTTCCCTACTTTACCCCCCTTTTTGGGCGGAGGCGCCGAGCAGGCCTTACTGCCCACTCGGTGCCCCGCTGACTTACCTGCCGCTGCGCATACGGCGCAGTGCAGGTCTGCGGTGCAAACCCCAGCCTTATGGCCGGGCTGACTACAGCGGTGACAGAGACCACTGCAGTCGACGGTAGAGGGGCACGTGGCCCCTAAATGACCGGTCTGCCGACACCGGAAACAACGCTGTGGGCGCGGCTGCAGGAGTTTAACCCGCGCCGACACCCACCCGACCAAGAGACGTCGGCTCTCACCGAGCCTCTTGGCAACCTCCACGGGGCAGGAAACCACGGCCGTACCGGTCCCGTCAACGCCGAGACGCGGTTCGCCGGATTTCACCTGCTCCGCAGGACAACCTCCGACCCGTGCGACGACAGCAGTGAGCACTTCCGCACTCACTGTGTCATCAAGACCCGAAATCCGCAGATCTGCGCACCTCACCGGCCTGGCGACACGAACATCCTCCGCTGTAAAAGAAGCCCTAATGTGTGCAGCTAGGACGTCCGTCTTGGACGCCGAATCCGCACCCGGCACCTCCAGTAGAGCAGCACCCGTCGCCGTCTTCCTAAAACCTACAGAAGGGATACCAAGACTTGCAAAGTCGATACCTGCAAAAGTCTTGGCGAGCACATCCTTGTAGGTGAGGCCCCTCTTCGCCGCATCCGGCTGCAGGGTCAGAATCACTGCAGTCGAATTGTTGGCGCGAAGTTTGGGGGCCCTTACCTTCTTGGATGGCGCAACCTTTGACTTGGCCGCCTTCTTAGGCTGAGCCGCCTTCTTAGGCTTAGAAGCCTTCTTAGGCTTCGAAGCCTTTACGGGCTTTCCCCCCTTACCTACCAGCACCCATTCACCCTCGGAGGGTCTGGGGGCTGCTAGTTTCTCACTATAAGTGAGCGGGGTTGAAGCTGCCGTCTTCTTGGCCTTGCTCTGCCCTTTTCCAGCGTTCTGCTGAGGAATAGGGTGTGGCTTCGGCCGGGACTCCAGAGTGGCAGCCTTAGCCGCCACTTTCGCTGCAGCCTTACGGTCTGCAGCTAGCGGCGGCCGCAGCCGCTTCTCCGGAAGGAGCCTCTCCTGGAGGCCGTCTAAACGCGCGGTGAGGATGGTCAACATACGGTTTTCCATCCCACCTACCACCTCCTCGAGACGCTCCTCCGTCACTACCTCAGTGCGACCGCGCTGCGGCTTCGCAGTGCGCTCACACTGTGGCATCGTCTGGCGTGGCTGCGGAAGAGGAGGAAACTCCTCCCGAGCCATTGCCCTCCTCTTAGGGGCCGGGGCCGGCCCAGACCCCACAGAGGGTACCACTATGGGTACCGGTGCCACAGGCTCCGGACGCTTGGCAGCGAGCTGATCCGCCCGCAACTCCGCAATCTCCTTGCGAAGCGCAGCCATCTCAGCCGCTTGCCGCACCTCCTTCGCCTTCAGGTCCGAGACAATCCCTTGGAGCTTGGATATCTCCTCGGTAATCGTCCGGCCTGCCATCTTCTTCACCGCGTCCTCGATGGACGCGGCCGCGTCCTTAAGGGCATGCACGAACGTGCCCTTAAGGTTGTTCGAATTCTTGGCGACGCGGAGTATAACCCCGACGTCGTCCGAGACCTTCGAACAGAGTTCAGACACAAGTTGTGTGTCTGAACTCGGAGCCTTGGACTCCCTGGTGGCCCGCTTCCGCTTCAACTCTGAAGCCAGCTCGGCTACCTCCTCCTCGGCTCGTAGGTGGAGTTCCTCCTTCCTGACTCGAAGGAACTCCGTTTTGGCCTTAGCCAAGCCAACGTATTGGCCCGTCGTAGGTGGGCGGCCTCTGCCTCGCTTGGAGGCACTAGGGCCAGGACGCCCGAGATGTTCTACGGACTCGCCCTCGGGGGCAGAGTCCGACTCCTCTCCACTCATTCGGTAGAACCTGCCGAGGGAAGGAGACTCCCTTCCCTCCGCAGAATTCACCGACACCAACGTCGCAACGCTGCTGTCACTGGAAACCGATAAACGGTCCAGCGACACAGCCCTCTCTAAAACCACAATCGGCACAGCTTTGCCCCCCCCAGAGAACGCGGGGCAGCCCGAGCTAGGCTCGGGGAGGGATTCTCCTGCTCCGGTGGAGCAGGTACCCTCCTGGGGTAGTGATTTTTTAAGTTGTGCTATCATAGTTTTTTTGGAATCAGTTGTCCGAGAACAAGCCAAAGTCGTCAGGGGAATCGGTTCGACAAAATCCGAATCACATGCAGAATCAGTAACCATATTGGTAGCCAAAGTCGTCGTAGTGGGATCTCGCAAAATTTTGCCCCCCCCAGAGAACGTGGGGCAGCCCGAGCTAAGCTCGGGGAGGGATTCTCCTGTTAAGGTACCCTCCTGGGGTAGTGTCTTTTTAAACTTTGCACTATCCATCGTGAACTCTATACATCGTCAAGTTCGCAGTACGCCTGCCGAAACTGGAATAAACCCAGTCCCGCCAGCCGCTATCCGGAATCAGGCCCTTGGGACTCAACCTGAGTCCTCCTCGGCCCCAACCCGGTACTGAGTGTGCTGCTCACACGCCACACCCAGGAGTGTTTATCGGCTCTCCAGCCTAGATCCGTAGTGTTCTGCGAGACAGGGTCACCTCGAGAAGGATGTGGCTCTTCACCACGCACTACGGTCTTGAGGTGGCAGGCTAAGGCTCTCTCCAAAGGGAGAGTGCTGTATTGCGCCTGTGGGTCCACCCCCTGCAGATCAGAGATACAAGTACCTCGTCACGCCTGCGCGACCCCTAACCTTTTTTTTTTTTTTTTTTTTTTTTTTTTTTTTTTTTAACGTGGGTAAAAATGCATTTACGCATCCACAGACGGCCCGGGCAGGCCGAAAGGGTATGTGGGACTCCATGGTAATTAAAATACCACAACTACCCACTAAAAAATCCCCACGTGTGTTCCCCTAACAGCACCCTTGATGTCGAGGACCAGGAACGCATACGCATTACTTCTGCTCAACTCGACGGGTGTAGCTCCCCCGGGGGAGCTTCGACTACGGTCTGACCTAAGTGTCAGACAACTACCGAGCGCACGCGTAAAAGTTTGGAACACTGCGTGCGCCTCGCCATGGGCCTGTGTGCTATGGCGACGGACATGCCCGTGTCCCTCGCCTACAGGCCCTGCCTACGGCGGCCGGAGGTCATCACCCACCTGACGCCGCCGTCGACCAGAACGCCGACCGCGAGAGGGAATCTCACTAGTGAGCTCCCTCTCTCGCTCCGCCGTCTCCTTCACGACCATAACATGCTCGCAAAAAGAGACGACAGAATCCCAACCTCTCTCACTCTCGACCATCGCCTTGACGACGGCTGGGAGCGAGAGGTCGGTCCCTACGGCTGCGGACAAAACGCAGCGTTCAGAGTCCCAAGCGGGACAAACCTCGAGCGTGTGCTGCGCGTCGTCGAACGCGCAGCCACAGTGATGACACCCTGGTGCAATCTCCCGGCCTATGCGACACAGGTAACTCCCGAAACAACCGTGTCCCGTGAGCACCTGTGTCAGGCGGAAGGTCAAGGTGCCATGTGCCCTACTCAACCATGAAGCCAGACGAGGCCGGATGGCCTCCACCGTCGCCGCACCTGAAACAGGAGAATCGAGCCTACGTCTCCACTCGGCCATGACGTGGATCTCGTGGAGCTCCGACCTCTGCGCCTCGATTTCTCGAGGTGCAAGTCGAAGTCCTCCATTCAGCGCCTCCCCGCGCCACTCGTAGAGTGACGCGAGGGCTCTCGCTTCGAGATCCCATGGCGCGGAACCTACCAGCAGGGACGCCGCCTCAAAAGAGACTGTGCGGTACCCGCGAGCTGCCCTGACGGCCATCGCCCTCTGCGGAGCCCGCAGAGCGCGGATGTTCTGGGCCGACAGGTCTGCAGCCCACACCGGGGCCCCGTAAAGGGCCATGGACCGAACAACCCCCAAATAGAGCTTCCGGCAAGCGGAATCGGGCCCCCCTAAGTTGGGCAGCAACCGCGCTAGCGCGGCTGCAGCGCCCAACAGTCGAGGGGTCAGCTGCCTGAAGTGCGCGACAAAGTCCCACCTACTATCTAACACCAGTCCGAGATATTTCATCTCGGACTGGATGCCTATAGAGACACCGCCTACGAGAATTCGCGATCCTCTCGGTGGCGCGTTCCGAGGCCCGTGAAAGCACAGAGCCTCGGACTTGTGCAATGCCACCTCGAGCCCTAGGCTACGAATCCTAGCTACGACCTGAGCCACGCCGGCTGTGACGAGAATCTGGGCATCGCGGTGTGTCTTACCTCTCGCCGTGACCAGAGTGTCGTCTGCATAACAGACGACACTCAACCCACGGAGGAGAGCACCCCGCAACACCCAATCATATCCGATGTTCCACAGGAGAGGGCCAAGGACCGACCCCTGTGGAACACCGCATACTACCTCGCGCCTACACGTACGACTCTGACCCGGGAAGGTCACGTACCTCTCGGAGAGGTACGACGCGACGATACGACGGATATAGGTCGGCACTCCGTGATAACGAAGCGCCTCCCTAATACAGGCCCAGGGTAAGGTGTTGAATGCGTTAGCGATGTCCAAGGACACCGCCAACACCACCTCGCCCCGTGCAATGGCCTCTTCCGCCAAACTCCTAACCTGCGTGATCGCGTCGATAGTGGAGCGACCCCTGCGAAACCCGTACTGGTTCGCCGCCAGGTCCGGCCCCTCACGCGTTAAGTGGCTGACGATGCGGTTTGCAATGACTCTTTCAAAGAGCTTGCCCACATCGTCAAGCAACACGATCGGCCGGTACGCCGACGGATTGTCCGCCGGGCGCCCCTCCTTCTGAAGCAGGACTAACCGACCGGTTTTCCATCGGATTGGAAACCGGCCCTGCTCCAGACACGCACTGAAGAGCCCCAATAGGCGAGGCTCGAGAACCTCTAGGGCCAGGACCCATGCTCTGCCAGGCAGACCATCGGGTCCCGGGGCGGTGTTCTTGGCCTTAAGCGCGCGACCCCTTTTTTTTTTTTTTTTTTTTTTTTTTTTTTTTTTTTTTTTTTTTTTTTTTTTTTTTTTTAACGTGGGGAAATCCTGCATTGGATCCCCTCCCGAGCCGGGCAGCTCTAGGGAGGGGTATGTCGGACTCTTACCGACTAAAACCCCACGGTGTTCTTCACACACCTATGTGGCCGGGGAGTAGGAGCTGCGTCAGCATTGCATCTACTCGACCCGGCAGGTGTTGGCCCCTCATAAGGGGCCTCGTCTTGCGGTCTGAGGGGTCGAAATGTTGGACACCCTCTGACGAACCGTCGAGGGGCGCATCGAACACTGATGCGCCTCGCCTCGGGCCTGTGCATTAACTGCAAGGGCGAAGGACGTGCCCGCGTCCGACGCCCGCAGGCCTAACCTACGGCGGCCGTAGGTCGTTGCCGACCCGTCGCCGCCGTCCGGTTCGTCGACCGCGGGAGGGGAGCTGAGAAGTTAGCTCCCTCTCCCTCTCCGCCGCCTCCTTTGCGAGAATGACTTCCTCGCAGTATGAGGCGACGGAGTTCCACCCGGTCTCGCTCTCGACCATAGCGTTGATAACGGTCGAGAGCGAGAGATCCGGGCCAATCACCGCGACGAGCTCGCGGCGTGGCGTTTCCCAGGCGGGACAGTCTTCGAGTGTGTGCTGTGCGGTGTCCCTCGCACAGCCACAATGGTGGCACCCTGCTGTAGGTTCCCGGCCTATGCGACACAGGTAGCTCCCGAAACAGCCATGTCCCGAGAGCACCTGTGTCAGCCGGAAAGACAGGGTGCCGTGCCGCCTGGTCAGCCACTCGGCCAATACGGGCCGAATAGCTTCAACTGTTGCCACGCCCGAGCTCGGTCGCTCGAGTCGTCGGCACCACTCATCTACCACCAGGACCTGGTGGAGCTGCGACCTCAGCGCCTCGATTTCCCGAGGCGCGAGTCGCACACCTTGCTCCAGCGCCTCCACGCGTCTATTATACAGCGACGCGTGGGCTCTCGCTTCCAGGTCCCACGGTGTGGATCCGGCTAATAGGGAGGCCGCCTCGAAGGAGATCGTACGGTACCCGCGGGCGGCTCTGACGGCCATCGCCCGCTGCGGTCTTCGCAGTTGGGCGATGTTTTGTGCCGTCAGGCCATACGCCCATACGGGTGCCCCATACAGGGCCATAGACCGCACGATCCCTAAGTACAACTTCCGGCAGGTGGAATCAGGGCCCCCCAGGTTGGGGAGCAGCCGAGCTAACGCGCCAGCCGCTCCCATGAGGCGGGGGGCCAGTTGCCGGAAGTGTTCTTCGAAGGTCCATCGGCTGTCGAGGACGAGGCCTAGATACCTCATGGTCGACTCGACACCGATGGACACGCCTCCCACGATAATCTGGGATCCTTGAGGTGGCGCATTCCGAGGCCCATGGAAAAACAGAGCCTCGGATTTACGTAGCGCCACCTCCAACCCCAGACGCCGGATCCTGCCGACGACTTGAGCGACGCCGGCCGTAGCCAGCATCGTCGCCTTGCGGTGCGTCTTCCCCCGGGCTAACACGAGCGTGTCGTCAGCGTAGCAGACGACGCAGACGCCTCGGAGGAGCGCACCGCGCAACACCCAGTCGTATCCGATGTTCCAGAGTAGGGGGCCAAGCACTGACCCCTGGGGAACACCGGATACGACGTCTCGCCGACTCGTGCCACGCTGACCCGGGAAGGTCACGTACCTCTCACTGAGGTACGCCCCGACTATGCGGCGGAGGTAGGACGGCACTCCATGAAATAGGAGTGCCTCTCTAATTGTGGCCCAGGGCAAGGTGTTAAAAGCATTGGCGATGTCAAGGGACACCGCCAGAACCACCTCGCCCCGGGCAACTGCTTCCTCCGCCTGGATCTTCACCTGCATTATGGCGTCAATTGTGGAGCGCCCCTGGCGGAAACCGAACTGGTTCCCCGCCAGATCCGGCCCTACTTGTGTTAAGTGCCGGACGAGGCGGCTTGCGATTATACGCTCGCAGAGCTTCGCCACCTCGTCCAACAGCACTATGGGCCGGTATGCGGACGGAGAGTCCGCAGGGCGCCCCTCTTTCTTCAGCAGGACTAGCTTGCCGGTTTTCCATAAACGCGGAAACCGGCCCTGCTGAAGACATGCAGTGAAGATCCCCAAAAGTCGGGGCTCGAGGGTCTCTTGAGCCAGGACCCAGGCACGGCCAGGTATGCCGTCAGGTCCTGGGGCGGTGTTTTTCGCTTGCATGCGTAACACCGCCGCCCTCAGCTCTTCCCGGGTCACCTCGGGTACAACGTCGTCGTCGCCTTCCGCGTTGGGCGTAGCCGCGGACGGAGCCATCTGGGGAGGTGTGTGCTCTGCTCTCGACGGGAACAGAGCGGCCACTACTTCTTGGAGGAGCTCTGGCTGGAGACTCTGGGTTACCGGGGGGGCTCGTTGTCGTAACTTGCCACGTACCATTCGGTACGGGCGCCCCCACGGATCCCGGTTGAGCGTCTCCAGCAGCTCCTCCCTGGCCAGAGCTTTCGCCCGCTCAATGGCCTTTTTGAGCGCCAGCCTGGCCGCTCTGTACCCGTCGTAGAGTTCCACCTCCCTGGCGGACGCGGTTTGCGAGCGTCCCCGCCTGCGTCGCTCTCTGGTGTACTGGCGCCGGACCGCCACACACGCTACGCGCAATTGCGCGATTTCGGCGGTCCACCAGTACACCTGACGCTTGGCAGGAAACGGCCCCTTTATACGGGGCATTGCTGCGTCGCAAACACGCGTCATCTCCGCACGAAGTGACTCCGCCTCCTGCTCAACGTCAGCAGGCCTGTCGGGTGATTCACCTGTGACCCAGGCCTGCATGACTGCGGCTTCTAGAAGCGCCTCACGGTCTAGGCGCTTCAGTGCCCAACGCGGACCGTCCTCTTCGGGGGCCCTACGGGCCGGCACGTCCGAGGTCTGGGTGGAGATGTCGAACCGTATATATCGGTGATCCGACAAAGTCTCCACCCCCTCGAGGACGCTCCAGCCCCGAACACGGCGCGCTAAAGCAGGGCTCGCGAACGTTAGGTCCACGATTGACCCGCCCTGCTGTCGCACGCACGTGTTAACAGACCCCCGATTTAGGACGAGTAGGCCCGCTGAGATGGCCCACTCTTCCAGTGCCTCACCCCTGGCGTCCGTGGACGGGGAACTCCAAGCCGTTGACTTGGCATTGAAGTCCCCGAGCACCAGGACGGGGTGAGGATGGCTTCGACCGACGACGTTGCCTAACTCCCCGAGGAATCCCTCGAAGTCGGCGAGACTACGGCTGGGGGGCATATATACCCCTACTACGACCACGTCACCGAGATGTGCCGCTGCATACCCCCTACCCCTAGTGATGTTAGTAAAGGGTGGGGCACCAGCGGCGGCCTGGGACACTAAGGCCACCGAGCCGTCTAAATCGCCCACCCAGTTATCCGCGGGTGGAACATAGTACGGCTCGGCCATCACGGCGACGTGGATCAACCACTGCGCCATACTCTGAAACATGAGGTCCTGAGCCCTGGCGCAGTGGTTGAGATTGCCTTGCAAGAAATGGAGTGCCATTATTATTGTTGGCACTCCATTTCAGTCGCCTGGGACGTCGTCGGTGTCTCTGTAACGACCGACGACGTTGAAGGCTGGGAGGGGTTCTTGCCCCTGTTCCCGCCCCTTCTTCTTCTACCCTTTTTCGGTGAGGTTGCAGGCTTGGCACATGCCCTGCTGCCCACTCGATGGCCGGCGGGTTTGCCTGCAGCTGCGCAAACTGCACAGTGTGGCTCAGCGCTGCATTCGCCGGCCTTGTGCCCAGGTTGACTACACCGGAAGCACAACTGGCTGCAGTCAACCTGGCAGGTGCATTTGACGCCCAGGTGCCCTTCTTGAAGGCACCTGAAGCACTTCCGAGGCCGGGGCGGCAGAACCTTGACTTGCGCCGAAACCCACCCAATTAAGAGTCGACGGCCGTCTCCGAGTTTCTTTGCCGCTTCCACCGGACAAGACACCACAGACGTCCACAGTCCCCTTAATCCAGGGCGAACGCCGTTCGTCTTGATTTGGTCCGGTGGACATGTCGTGGTCTCAGCGACCGCGGCAATGATCTCTTCCGGAGTAACAGACTCATCCAGGCCCGAGATGCGCACATCCGCATTCCTAGTGGGCCTGGAGACCTTAACACCCTCAGCAGGGACAGCCGCTTTTATTCTGGCCGCCAGAGCATCCGCTTTCTCACCACTGGCGGCACCGGGTACCTCAATTAAGTACGCGCCTGTTGCCGCCTTACGCCACCGGATGCCTGTAAGGCCGATATCGGCCAACTTCACATCCGCCTTTATTTTCTTCAAAACCTCCAAGTAGGAGAGTCCCTTATCTTGCGCCCCCGGCTGCAATGTAACTGCTACTGCAGTAGTTTTCGGGGGTCGGAGTTTCCGGGCCTTCTCCTTCTTGGGGGCCGTCTTCTTTTTGCTTTTGGCTGGTTTTTTAGGCCGGCCATTTTTTCCGACAATCACCCATTCTCCCTCTGCGGGATTCGGTGGAATCGGTTTATTAACTGGGGCCGGAGCAGCCTGCGCAGCGGCAGGTTTTTTGCCACCCTTCTTCCTTCCCTTTTTCTGGCTCTCCTGTTGAGGAGCGGGGAGACTAGGCGGCTGCGCCGCAGGAGCAGTTGCAATCTCCGCAGCTGTTTGGGCAGCTTTCCTATCTGCTGCCAAGGGAGGCCGCCGACGTTGTTCCGGTGGGAGCCTATCCTCCATGGCCTCCAGCCGAGCAAGCATTATATTCTCCATACGGAGCATCGCCTGCTCGAACCTTTCAGTGGAGACCAATTGAGGTGGCTCCTTCTGCAGGCCCATTTGGCGCGGCTGCGGCAAGGGAGGAAACTCCTCTCTCGC
This sequence comes from Saturnia pavonia, assembly GCA_947532125.1. NCBI lineage: Eukaryota > Metazoa > Arthropoda > Insecta > Lepidoptera > Saturniidae > Saturnia > Saturnia pavonia. The sequence continues at coordinate 166,513 of OX383917.1, forward strand.
CATCCTCTTTGGATTCGAGGATCCAGAGTGCGCTGCAGCTGCAGGCATAGGCATAGGCGTAGCCGTGGGCGTGGGTCTATCCGCCACCTCCTGATGACGTACCTTGAGGAGAAGGTCCGCTTTCAGCTCCGCTAACTCCTTACGGAGCTCAGCCAATTCCGCGGCTTGTTTCGCTTCCTTGGCTTCCAGGCTCCTGTATGCTTCCTGAAGCTTAACCATTTCCTCAGAAGCACGCCGGGTGGTGAGAACACCCACTGCGTCTACAATGGATGCAGCTGCTTCTTTAAGGGCATGCTGACAGGTGCCCTTAAGGTTCTTCGACTTTTGCACGACGTCAAGAATAACCTTGACGTCGCCAAGTATCCTGTCATTCAGGTCCATAGCGAGCTGTTCTTCCGATCGTGGACCCTCTAAACTTTTGGCAGCACGAGCAAACTTTGCCCGCGAGGCCAGAAGTGCCACTTCTTTCTCTGCCTCATGGCGAAGCACTTCTTCCGACACCTTGAGGTATTCGGCCTTAGCCTTAGCCAGGCCTACGTACTGCCCAGTTGTAGGTGGGCGTCCCCGGCACCTCTTCGGTGATGCAGTGCGGCTCCCTTCTGACATATTTTCGCACTCGCTGCCAGAGTCCGGTACCGCGGCCAGTTCTTCGTCTTTTCTGCTGCCCTTCCTTTTTCTGAAGAACTTTCCAAGGTCGGGCGAGTTTCTTCCCTCAGTAGAGTCCACCGTCATCATAGTGGACTCGCTGCCATCACTGGCGACCGACAAGCGGTCCAACGAATGGCATCTCTCCAATAAAACCACCGGCAAGAAGCTGCCCCCCCCAGAAAACGCGGGGCTGCCCGGGATGATCCCGGGGAGGGATTCTCCAACTCTGACAGAGCTGGTACCCTCCTGGGGTAATATATTTTCGTTCCTTGCACTCTCCATGTTTGCTTTAAAATCAGTGATCCGTGTGTTCGCCAAAGTCGCCGTGTTGTGTTCCGATCGCAAAACGTTGCCCCCCCCAGAGAACGCGGGGCTGCCCGGGATGATCCCGGGGAGGGATTCTCCGACTCTTAAAGAGCCGGTACCCTCCTGGGGTAGTTTCTCTTGTAGTTTTGCACAATCCATACTGTCTTTCGTAAAATCAGTTGTCCGTGATCTTGCCAGGGTCGTCGTTGGGTTATCTTTCTCAGGTATCCATTTTTTCGCCAAGGTCATCGTGTTAAAATCAAGTTCGTGTACAAATTTGCCCCCCCCAGAGAACGTGGGGCTGCCCGGGCTAGGCCCGGGGAGGGATTCTCCAGCTCCTGAGGAGCTGGTACCCTCCTGGGGTAGTTTTCTTGGATCTGTACACTCCATCTTTCACTACTCCTCGTCCAGTTCGCAGTACGCCTGCCGGGACCAGTAGAAACTACCAGTCCCGCCAGCCGCTGTCCGGAACTGGGCCCTTGGGACTCAAGATGAGTCCTCATCGGCCCCAGCCCGGTACTGGGTGCGCTGCTCACACGCCACACCCAGGAGTTTAAGGCCCTCCGGCTTTGTGGGTTCCTCTTGGCTTCACCACGGTTACTAAGCCCCCCCGCCACGACAAGGCGGGAACCCTCCGGGGGGGAAGCGCGCGACCCCTAACCTAACCTAACCTTTTTTTTTTTTTTTTTTTTTTTTAACGTGGAGGAACCCTTCATGGGTACACACCCGCCCGGGGGGACGAGTGGTTATGTGAGACTCCTACTCACTAAACCTCCACGGTGTACCATCCGCCGCCTTAACGGGGCGACGCGGGCTTCGCACTTGGCATTCTGTTTGCCGCGTCGCCCCAGCGGCAGGCCCAGCAACTTGCTGGGCCCCCGGCATTAATGGGAGACAGTTCGGTACACCCTAACTGTCTCCCCCCATCCGCCGGACCTGTGCAATGGGAAGACGGGCCCCCCGACCCGTCTCCCCTGGTCCGGCTATGGTGGCGGCAGGAGGCGCGCAAAGCGCCTCCTCCGGCCGCCCGTTCTTCTTTGGCGGAGAGGGCCGCTCAGAGGATCTACCTCGCGAGCCCTCTCCGCCGTCTCCTTCTGCGAGATGACCTCCTCGCAGAAGGAGACCATCGCCAACCAAGACCCCTCGCTGTCGAGCATGTGATTTACCACACTCGGCAGCGAGAGGTCCCCTCCGATCACCGCGGCCAGAGCGCGGCGCTGCTCCACCCACGCAGCACACTCAGAGAGAGTGTGCTGCGCTGTATCCTCCGCAGCGCCGCACTCATGGCACGCGGTGGTGGGCTCCCTCCTGGCTATTTTGTGCAGGTACCATCCGAAGCAACCATGTCCGGACAGCACCTGCACAAGCCTGAATGTTAGGGAGCCCTGCTCCCTTTTGCACCACTCCCGGAGGACCGGGCGGACGGCGTCTATAGTGTAGCGCCCATAGCGCGCGTCCGCCAGGTCCTCCTCCCACCTAAGCAGGACCCTGTCCCGGGCCTGCCTCCGCAGGCCCTCAACCTCTCTGGGAGCCGGAGGCGGCTCCCCCAACTCTTTTCTCGCCGCCGTGAACCTATACACGGCGGCGAGAACTTCCGCCTCCAGCTCCCACGGCGGGGAGCCGGCGAGCACAAAGGCCGCCCCCGCGGACACCGACCGGTATCCACGGATCACCCTCAGCGCCACGACACGCTGCGCTGCACGCAGCGCGCGTACGTTGCAGGCGCTGAGGGCGTCCACCCAGATCGGTGCCCCGTAGACGGCCATGCTGCGCACGACTCCCGCATATAATTTGCGGCAGCTCGCGCCCGGCCCTCCCGTATTCGGGAGGAGCCGACCGAGAGCCGCCGCCGCTCCCACAATGCGCGGTCCGAGTCCCTTAAAGTGGGACTCGAACCGCCACCTTCCGTCCAGGATGAGGCCCAGATATTTCATCTGGACCCCAACCTGGACCCTCTCCTCCTTCACCATTATGTGGGCCCCAGGGGGCGGTCCACACCGAGGCCCGTGGAACAACAGGGCCTCGGTTTTTTCGACCGCCACCTTGAGGCCCAACGACTCAATGCGCCTGACCACAAGAGCCGTACCCTCTGTGGCCAGGCGCCTCACCTCCTCCCAGCCTCCCCCCCGGGCTACGACCAGGGTGTCATCCGCGTAGCAGATGACACGCACTCCCTCCGGGAGCGCTGCGCGTAGCACCCAGTCGTAGCCCATGTTCCACAGGAGTGGTCCCAACACCGACCCCTGTGGAACACCACACCCCACGTGACGCCGGACCATGGCCCCTCGGCCGTCCACGAAGGCGACCTCCCTGTCCTGGAGGTAGTCCTCCAACAGCCGCCGCAGGTACGAGGGCACTCCAAAGTACTGGAGCGCCTCTCGTATTACACTGTGCGGCAGGCTGTTGAAGGCGTTGGCGATGTCGAGCGACACCGCCAACAACCTACCTCCCTCCTCGGTCGCCTCCGCAGACCACGCCTTCAGGGTGGAGAGGGCGTCCATTGTTGAACGCCCTCTCCGGAAGCCGAACTGCCACGTCGACATCTCCGGCCCCACTTCCTCCAAGTGTCGGGTGACACGGGAAACCACTATTCTCTCTAGCATCTTTCCCGTGTCATCCAACAACACCAGGGGCCGGTACGAGGACGGGCAGTCCGGAGGGCGGCCCTCCTTCGCGAGAAGGCAAAGCCGCCCCGCCTTCCAGAGCCTCGGGAACCGTCCAACCGACAAACACCGGTCGAACAGCTCCCGAAGCTCTCCCCCAAGGTGGTCCAGCGCCACGCCTAACACTCGGCCCGGAACTCCATCCGGGCCTGGTGCCTTCCGCCTGTTGCGGAGGCGCCTAATCACCCACCCCATCTCGTCATCTGTAACGGGATGGGGCGGAAACAGCTCCTCCGCAACAGGACCCCCATATGACATGGGAGGAGGGAGGAGCTCCGGAGGGTCGGGGAGCAAAGTATCCACGACCCTCGCCAGGACCTCTGGATGAAGGGACTCCGTTAAAGGGGGCGCCAACCCCCGGAACTTCTTCCTAACTATCCGGTATGGGCGCCCCCACGGGTCCCTATCCAGGGTCCCTACGAGCTCCTCCCATCCCTCATCCTTTGCCCGGCTGATGGCAACTTGCAGGGACTTTTTGCAGTCCCTGTACGTACCATGCAGCCGGGCCTCCTCGCCAGGTTGCTGGCTTCGCCGCCGGCGGCAGCGTTGTAGCTGCCGCCGCGCCGCGGAGCAGGCCGCCCGGAGACCAGCAATCTCCGGGGACCACCAGTGAACCGCCCGCTTTCTATACGGGCGGTTGTTGCTCCGCGGCATCGACGCGTCGCAGACCGCCGTGAGGGCCCCACGGAAACGGGCTGCAGACGCGTCGACGTCCTCCAGTTCAGGAGCTGGCGCCCGCCAACTCTGGACGACAGCCGCCTCCTCCGCCAGCTCCTGGTCGAGGCGGCTAATCACCCATCGGGGGAACGCAGCCCCCCGACGGGGGCGGCGCGCCAGCTCCTCTGGGGAAGTGGAGACCTCAAACCGAATATATCGGTGATCCGAAAAGGTCTCCACTTCCTCCAGCACTCTCCAGTTCTGCACACGGCGCGCGACAGACGGCGTGGCGAACGAGACGTCCACCACGGACCCTCCGTTCTGTCGCACGCACGTGTGCACAGCTCCTCTGTTGAGGAGGGACAGTCCAACCTCGACTGTCCACTCCTCAACCGCGGCCCCCCGCGGATCCGTGGCCGCCGCCCCCCATGCCCGAGACTTGGCGTTAAGGTCGCCAAGCAGGACAATGGGGAGCGGCGACAGCCGCCTAACCGCCTGCCCCAGGGAGTCGAGAAAAGCCTCGAACTCCGCCAGGGCCCGGTTTGGGGAGAAGTACACGCCAACAATGGCGTACCCTCCCCAGGCGGCCGCCACGAATCCCGCTCCTCTCTCCTTTATGGAGAGAGGGGAGCCCGTGCAGTGGATGGCTACGGAGCCATCCAGGTCCCCCGCCCAGTACGGTTGGGCAGGGACGTAGTATGGCTCCGCAGCGACCGCAACGCCTATGTCCCACTCCGCCACTGACTGCACAAATAGATCTTGTGCAGTGACGGAGTGGTTCAAGTTCGCCTGGAGGCAGTTGGTACGGATGTGCTGCATTACTGATCCATACCACCTGCCTCCGGCCTACGCGCACCCGCCCGACTGCCAAAAGGCCTCCTCTTAACGGAGGGCGGCCTGCAACTGGCCCCCCCCATGTGATGCTCCGCGGGGATCCCCGCGTCAGCGCATACGGCGCAGTGCGGCTTCACAGCCGCACAGTTCGCCGCCGTATGGCCGGGACCCCCGCACCTGTAGCACAGGGCGCTCCTGTCCGCCGTCGACTCGCATAGCTGGCGAGTGTGGCCCAAGCCCATGCACTTAAAACAACGCATGGGCTTCTCGTCCAAGGGGCGAACCCGGGCCACACTCCAGCCGACCAGGAGACGCCCTGCCTCCGCCAGCTTCTTAGCCTCCGCCACGGGGAGTGACACAAAGGCCACTCCCCCTCCCCAGTCCTGCCGGATGGAGCCCACTCTGACCATGTCTGGCCCGCATCCGGTCTTCAGACCAATCGCAGACCTGAGCTCGGCCTGCGACACCGTCTCATCGAGTCCGACTATGCGCAGCTCCGCACGTTTCACCGGCCTGGTGACTACCGCCACATCGGCAAGAGCAGTCTTGAGGTGCTCCGCCAGGCCGGCCGCCTTCTGCTCACCCTGGGAGCCAGGAAGCTCAATAATCCTGGCTCCGGTGGCAGTCGTGCGGAGCTTGATCTCACTAATTCCCAGGCTTTCCAGTCCCACCGTTTCCCGCGCCTTCATTACTGCCGCCGTGTAGGTGACCCCCTTCGCCACGGCCTCAGGCTGCAGTGTAATCAACACTGCAGCCGAGCGCGGCGCCGAAGGCACCTTGGGCTGAGCCCTCTTCTTCGGCGCGGGAGTTGCCGGCGCAACTGGAGCCGGGACCGCCCTCGCCTTCTTTGGACGACGGACAACCGTCGTCCACATCTCAC